>CM017442.1:4906159-5187166 GCA_007726485.1 Eragrostis curvula
CATCTCTCCAACCCGAATCGTCCATTTCCTTTCTGTTCCTCCCCCTCCCACCGCGTGGCCCTGACCCCAGCCGCACTCTAATGCACTTCTGAACCCCATCGCTGTGATCAACTGTATCCGTGATCAGAAACTTGAAGTTCCTCTTGAAGAAGTCGTGCACTTCCTAACACAATGCAGAACAGATAATCGCTAATCATCCAGGAAACAAACGAAATGGTGAAAGTGATAATCAAACGCACCGAGCGGTGAGCCTTAACGGAGTCAGCGGAGAGGATGATCGGAGAGATATCCCCATCGCCTCCCTCCGAGACCGTCTCCAGTAACGCCCTCAGCGCGTCGCAATCCGCGTCGCCGCAGAGCAGCCGGAACGACTCCAGCGCCCGCGAGTGGTCCGCGTCGGCGGCGCCTTCCTCCGCATTATCTCCACTCTGCAATGCCAACTGAAACGATGTCAGAGCTGCCGCGGAATCCTACGGCACGGGAGGGAGCAGGACAGGAGGGGAGGGAGGATTGGGGGAAGTAGACCTCGCCGTCGTCGGGGAGATCGAAGGAGGTGAGGCGGACGAGGGCGCCGTCGCGGGCGACCTCGTGGACGATGAAGTCGGAGTAACGCTGCTTGAGCGCGCCGCGGAAGCCCGGGGTGGGGGACGCGAAGCGGGAGATGCCGACGTCGGGCTCGGCCAAGGGCGCCGCGCGGCGCGGCGCCGCCGGGGCGGGCGCGCGGGCCCGGAAGGCAAGGGCGCGGGAGGGGGGTTTAGGGGTGAGGAGGAGGAAGGGGACAGGGTTTAGGAGGTGGCGGCCGCGCATTCTCTCTGGTCTGGCTCGCGGCGGGAGCACGGCCGCCGCCGGAAGGGCGGGGGTGAGGAGGGGGGAGGGGGAGCACGTGCGCGCGCTCTGCCTCGTGCGGAGAGGATTCCGAGCGAACTGGCGTGCGGCCCGGTTTGTTCAGATTTGACGGTTATTATCGTTGTAGGCCTCATTTCTGGTCTCATTTAGGCCCATTATCGTAACTCGTCTCTGATGCCCAATATATGTAAAAGGGCCGATTACCACGGCCTGCTGGGTTTGTGCGGCAGTCGGGACCGGAAATTACCCGCCACATTGTCGGCTCGGACGGAGGCGGTTCCAGAGGCGGTTAGTGTCGACTGTTATATAACCAGGCAGGGACCTCCCCGATCAATGATCATCACAAGTTTGCTGTGCCACATCCATCGATCCATGATGGCGAAGGATCAGGAGAAGTCAACGAATCGGGGGGCGGTGGAGGTCGTCGCTGAGGAGGATGACGCGGCGTTCATCAAGCGGGTGACGGAGAAGCAGGTCGCCTTCTACAGGAAGGTCCTGGAGCAGGATTACTCGAGGATCTACATCACGGAGGAGATGATCCCCTACTACCCGTTCGGCGCCGAAGAGGCCAGGGAACTGAACGACTCCGCGCGCAAGTCAGTCCAGGATTTCAAGGATCATGCTGCTCTCTGTATCAAGGAGTACGAAGAAAAGGCCTTCCTCGCCGGCTTCCCGCCCCCCGGGCTACTTCGAAAGTAATTCCCAAACCTTCGTTTCAGTGGCAGGCTAGAAGTCGGTCCGATCTGATTATCTCTACAATAATCAAGCTGGCTATCTACTCTGTCAAGGAATCTCTGTCTTTATGTAATCTGGCTGAAACCCTGCTGCCGTTATCTGTTTAATTGCATGCTTGCAAGTAGTACTGTCCAACTTATGTCATATGTGCTCTAATTTCCTGCGCAAGTAGTGAACTCATGCCTGTGCTTGCTTATCTATATTCTATATTGTGGTCTGTGGACATGCTCATCTACCGTGTCCTCTCACTTGCTAATCTATATCTATTATTATGTGCTTGCTCATCTTAGGTACCCCGCATTAGATCCTTCCTTGGATTTGACTTTGTGCATTTATCTTTATAGTGCCTTATCATGTATATATTCGCATGTCTTAAAATTAGAGAGATTGACTTTAAAAAAAAATAGAGAGATTATATGATGATTTCATCTGGCAAAATTATTCTAGAAAGGGGGACCACGGCTAACGGTTCAGGATTGTGGTTGCTAAAAATAGCATGTTGCCTCCCGGTGGCGACCCCCGCCCTCTTCGTTGTCGGGAGTCGACCTTGTCAACTTCCCGTCCCTTCTCCGCTAGCCCCCCCCCCCCCCCCCCCCCCCCCGGGGCGATCTAGAGCACTTGGCCTCCTCCTGCGAGGAAGCAAATCAATCTAGCTCGATATGGAAAGAAAGGGAATCAATAAGCATGTTGATGTAAATATAGAAAATGTAAAGGACCTATGTATGAATGTGTGGAATACAAGAGGAAAAGAGTGAGGGGGTGCTGGTAAGTGACTAGCCAGAAAATTCCCCATTCCACAAGAACAAAAGCGTGATTCAAGGAACGAAAGCAATCGCGATGAAGGTGGGTATAGCGGGCGCGTAATATCAAGGGGTTGGGTGCTACAGGAGGGTAGGAAGATCGAGGGATTAAAAAAAATCGATTCGAGGTGACAAAACCTTTCATACCAAACAATCGGTAGTACACGTCACCCGTTCGTATTAGTGTCACAATCACAGGCGTGATTCCACGATTTTAGGTAATGGTTCATAGGAACTACTCCCTCCATTTTTTTAATGATGACGTTCGGACATGGAAGCTCATGTCATTTTTAGTGCATTTGTTTGTCCGAAGCAACATCAATTGTCAAATGGAGGTAGTAGCAGTGGCGGACGTAGAGCTAAAACATAGGGGGGGCTGAGTTTCCATGCCGTTCTTCTTCCTCCCTCTTTCTCCCCTTGTTTTCTTCTTCCTCCCTTCAAAACTCCATGCTTCTAACCTTTTTCTACCTAGAAAATGTAGGGGGGGCTTGGAGGGGCTCTAAGGGGTTGCCAGCCGGTAGGGGGGGCTGGAGCCCCCCCAGCCCCCCCGCTGGATCCGCCCCTGGGTAGTAGTGCTTTATTAGTTTATAGTAGTTTAAAAAACACATTCGCTTTCACTTTTTGACAGTAAACCAGACAAACTGTCAGCAACAAAAAAAGAAAAGGTATATGGAGACGAGGGTTAGGAAGCTCTTGTGGTTTGGTCGGCCGCGGTCGCCAGAGGGTGTGCTAAATATGAATAGGAGAGATTACACCTTCGAACATATAAACAGTTAGATTAGCAAATTTGTATCCGAGTCAGAATAATATATCAAAAAAAATTAGTTGCTGGGGGGAGTCACAATGAACCTGATCTCATTGTAGACCTTGTAGGCCCATTATTTGTTTGCTGAGGACTCTTCGAATTCGTCTCCGATGCCCCCCGGTACGTAGGAGTGCCGATTTCCACAGGCAGCCAGATTTGTGCGGCAGTCGGGACCGGAAACCGCCGCCATATCCTCAGCTCGGAGGCGGTTCAAGAGGCGGTTAGTGCGGACGGCGCATAACCAGGGTATATATATGACCGTGCAGAGACCTCTCCGATCATCACAAGTTCGCCGGCCACACCACATCCATCGATCCAGATAGATCAAGTCGTCTTCCCTCTCGGCTGTATAACAGTAAGTAAGGAGCTCGACATGGCGAAGGAGCAGGAGAAGTCGATGGAGGTCGTCGCTGCTGAGGATCGGGCGGCTTTTATCAAGCGGACTGTAGAAAATAGTGGAACGTGATGCCTTTCGGCTCTCGCGGTTGCGTGTTATATAGACAGGGAAAAGCCACCTGCGTGGCTTACAAGATGAGATCGGTCATGGTGATCTCAACCAACTACAACAGATAAGAACGCGTCATTATCTACTAACGTGAAACACAAGTTACAAGATTCAGTTAAGATACAAACAGCCGTAGCCTAACAAATCTAACAAACAGATAATCTAACACCTCCCCTTAATCTCAACATCCCATGTTGAGATTATATCTGAAATTTATCAGCTTGCGCACTGTCAAAGCTTTAGTAAACCCATCAGCAATCTGATCACCTGAAGATATGAACCTGATTTCCAAAAGCTTGTCAGCAACTCTTTCTCTAACAAAGTGATAGTCTATCTCAACATGCTTTGTTCTCCAATAGAATACTGGATTTGCTGACATATAAGTAGCACCAAGATTATCACACCATAAACAAGCTGCTTTTGGTTGTGATATCCCTAATTCCTTTAAAATAGTCTGCATAACTTCAGCAGTGGCATTAGCTATAGATTTGTACTTTGCCTCTATACTTGACTTAGAAACTGTAGCTTGTTTTCTAGCACTCCAAGAAACTAAGTTTGATCCCAAGTAAACTGCAAAACCACCTGTAGAGCGCCTATCATCAGGGCATCCTGCCCAATCAGCATCAGAAAAAGCACTCACAAGCATTGAGCTATTCTTAACAAACTTAACTCCCAGATCAACTGTGCCCTTAATGTATCTTAAAATTCTTTTAACTGCAGTCATATGATCAGTAGTGGGTGCATGAAGAAATTGACAAACTTTATTAACTGAGAAGGCTATGTCTGGTCTAGTCAAGGTTAAGTATTGTAATGCTCCAACAATACTCCTATATCTGGTTGCTTCTATATTAGTAAGTGCCTCACCATTATATGCCGAAAGCTTATCACTGACAGATAGAGGAGTGTTTACCATTTTACACTTGTCCATACCAGCCCTCTTAATGATCTCTGTAGCATACTTTTTCTGACTTAGCAGCAGGCCATCCTTCCTGTGCTCAACTTCTATGCCAAGAAAGTAATGCAGTGTACCGAGATCTTTTAGTGCAAAGTCCTGCCTAAGATCTGCTAGCATGGCTTCAACAGCTTGATTAGATGAACTAGCAACTATAATATCATTCACATATATCAATAAATAAATTGTGACATCTCCTTTATGATACAGAAACAGAGAGGTATCACCCTTTGATGCCACAAACCCAAGCTGACAGAGTTTAGTGCTCAATCTAGAGTACCAAGCTCGTGGAGCTTGTTTTAGTCCATAAATGGCCTTATCTAGTTTGCAGACATGAGTGGGATAAGCAGGATCCTCATAGCCAGGAGGTTGATTCATGTAAACTTCTTCTTCTAACACTCCATGTAAAAAGGCATTTTGAACGTCTAATTGTCTCAAGCACCACCCTCTAGCCACAGCGATTGATAAAACAATACGAATTGTAGCTGCCTTTACTACTGGACTAAAAGTGTCCTCATAGTCAATGCCATACCTTTGTTTAAATCCTTTTGCAACTAACCGTGCTTTATACCTGTCAACCGAGCCATCAGCTTTCCTCTTGATTTTGTACACCCACTTGGAGTCAATGACATTGGTCACACCTTTTCTAGGTACAAGATGCCATGTACCATTGTTCTTGAGGGCCTGGTACTCATTGTTCATTGCTTCTCGCCATTTGACATGCTCCAAAGCTTCTTGTAGATTCTCGGGTTCCCCTGTGTTGGTCAACAAGCACACATAGTCACTGAAATCTTTAGGTTTAGTTATGTTGCTTTGAAGTCGAGTGTGAGGACGTAACTGCTGTTGCTGTGGAGGCGGTGGTGCACCAGCAATTGCCGGCATAGGCGCAGAGTGTACCGCGCTGGCCGGTGCAGGAGGTGCCGAAACGGGGGATACCGTCGAGGTGGCAGCCGCAGAAGATCCACGTCGCGCGGCCGCAGCGGATCCAGGAGAGACAGCTTCCGACAGGCCGGCAGGATCCGGCTCCCGATCCGAGATGGATCCCTGGCGTACTGGAGTCAGCGCCGGCGCTGCAGGGAGATCGCCCCCGGGATCGGAGCCGGGATCCGATGTGCTGGGTTGATCCGTGGCATCGTCAGCAGGTAAATCGTCATTGTTTCCTGTACTTTCTTCAAAAGACAGCAAATCCATGGAATCATTAGCGGGGTTAGGAGGATTAATTACATGATCGTGATCTACTGCACGCCCCAAACTCGGATTCAACAGATTTGGTGGAAGGAGAAGGATCTCGGATCTCAATTGGGCACCTGCATTTGGGTGTAACGATGAGAAAGGAAACACTGTTTCATCAAAAACCACGTCTCGCGAAATATACACACGACCGCTTGAGATATCTAAGCACTTATAACCTTTGTGCATGGAACTATATCCCAAGAAAACGCATCTTTTGGATCGGAAGGCAAGTTTGTGTGCATTATATGGCCGAAGGTTAGGCCAACATGCGCAACCGAAGACGCGAAGCTGAGAATAATCAGGTTTCGTGCCGTGCAATTTTCTAAGGGAGATTGGTGATTGATAACACGAGACGGAGTTCGATTAATGAGATATGCAGCGGTAGCAAAGGCTTCATCCCAAAATTTCAAAGGCATTGATGCATGTGCGAGAAGGGATAAACCAATTTCAACGATGTGACGGTGTTTGCGCTCGGCAGCGCCGTTTTGTTGATGTGTGTGTGGGCAGGAGACCAAATGAGAGACCCCGGTGCGCACGAAAAAGGAGTTGAGTTTTTGATACTCGCCCCCCCCCCCCCCCCCAGTCTGTTTGAACGGCAACTATTTTCTTGTCAAAGAGACACTCAACATGTTTTTGAAAGACATGAAACTTCTCAAACACTTCAGATTTATGGCGTAGAGGATATACCCATGTGAATTTACTAAAATCATCAATGAAACTCACATAATAATTATTTCTTCCAACTTAGGTAGGAGCAGGACCCCAAACATCCGAAAAAATAAGCTCTAATGGAGCTTTTGACACACTATCAGATTTAGGGAAAGGGAGTTGATGACTCTTCCCCTGTTGACACGCATCACAGACTGAATTATTGGACTCTTGAGAGCAAGGAAGGTTACTCTCACTAACAACTTGGGACAATTATGTTTTTACCCTCACTCTGAACTCTAATTGTGATTTTACCCTTACTTTTTTGACTTTGTGATTTTACCCCTGTTTTTTTAGTCTGAAGCCAGAGTTAACCCCTACTAGGGGTAAAATCGAAATAGAATTATTCTGATTTTACCCCTACTGAGGGTAAGATCTGGCTTCATGTTGAAAATCTAGGGGTAAAATCACAAAGTCAAAAAAGTGAGAGTAAAATCAGAATTAGAGTTCAAAGTGAGGGTAAAAACAGAAATGCCCCTAACAACTTTATTGACAATAGGCATAGATGGGTGGCCTAGCCTATCGTGCCATCGTGCTAAAGATGGCTTGGAGGTGATGAAAGCACACTTGGATGACGTCGACTGCTCCAGGGATGGCCATGGATATAGACCGTCCTTGCATCTACCGCAAAGAAGAGTTCTCCTCGTGAGCTGATCCTTGACCAAGAAAAAAGAAGGATGATATTCCAAGAAGACATTGTTGTCGGATGTTAATCTATGAATTGAAATCAAGCTTTTTTTAGTTTGTGGAACATGCAGGATTTTCTTTAGATGAATGTTGCGAGTGGGGGTATGCAAAGTAGATTGACCAATGTAATTTATCCTCATACCTGACCCGCTCGCTGTATGGACACGATCTTGTCCATTGTAGCGTTCCTTGGTACTCAGCTTGTCCAGCTCTCCAGTGATGTGCTCGGTGGCGCCGGTGTCGGTGTAGAAGTTGGTGTCGACGCCGTAGTAGGACACGGCAGCGTTGGCCGACTTCTCTTCAGCCTTGAAGTCGCGGTCGAACCTTTTCCAGCATCGAACAACCGAGTGCCCAGGCTTCTCGCAAAGCTGGCACACGATCTTGTTGTTGTTGTTTGGCGCGCCACGGCCTTGCCCGCCACGGCCAAAGCCGCCGCGCCCACCAGCGTCGCCGCGGCCTCCATCGCCGCGTCCCGGTCCTTGTCCTCCACGGCCACGGTTATTGTTGCCGCGGCCACGGAAAGCTGCATTGGCGCTGATCTGGTACTGGGCCTGGCTGTCCAGCCGCGCCTCAGCCGAGAGCAGCTGAGCGTACAGATCGCTCAGGCCAATGGGATCGGCCCTCGCGCTGACGTTCTCAACTGCCGCATTGTATTCTGCATCTAGGCCAGTTAGGATATAGGAGACAACATCATCATCTTCCAATCTCTTACCAGCGGCCGCCATCTCATCAGCGAACCCTTTCATCTTGGCGAAGTACGACGCCATGGAGGAATCACCCTTGCGGGTGCTTGCAAGCTTGGTGCGAAGGTGCATGATGCGCGCCCTCGACTGTGAGGCAAACATGCCTTGGATCGCACCCCATACTTCAGCCGAAGTGGAGTACGTGGCCGCCTGGGCCAGCACCTCTTTGGAGAGGGAGGAGTTCAAGAAACTCAGCAGCTGCTGGTCCTGAACCACCCACGTAGCATACGCGGGATTGGGAGTGGTCTCGACGGACTTGTCCGCCTCCTCGACGTCGATGGTCTTCGACGGCCTCTTCTTGGTGCCATCGAGGAAGCCGTCCAGCTGCGCGCCACGCACGGCCGGAAGGACTTGAGCTTTCCAGAGGATGAAGTTCTCTCTGGTCAGCTTCTCTTGGATGGGATGGCCAAGGGCATTGGCCACCACAGGAGTCGATGAAGAACTCGCCATCTAAACAAACTCTCGGTGGAGAAGAAAAGGCTCTGATTACCATGTAGAAAATAGTGGAACGTGATGCCTTTCGGCTCTCACAGTTGCGTGTTATATAGGCAGGGAAAAGCCCCCTGCGTGGTTTACAAGATGAGATCGGTCATGGTGATCTCAACCAACTACAACAGATAAGAACGCGTCATTATCTACTGACGTGAAACACAAGTTACAAGATTCAGTTAAAATACAAACAGCCGTAGCCTAACAAGTCTAACAAACAGATAATCTAACACGGACAACGGAGGAGCAGGTCGCCTGGTACAAGTCGGTCCTGGAGGAGGATTACTCGCGCCTCTACCTCACGGAGGACCTGATCCCATACTACCCGTACGGCGCCGAAGCGGCCAGGGCATTGAACGAGTTCGTGCTCAGGAAAGTCAAGGAGTTCAAGGATCATGCGGCTGCCAGTATCAAGGAGTACGAAGAAAAGGGCGTCCTCGTCGCGGCTTTCCCCCCAACGGATTACTTCCTCAGTAATTTTCCCCAACCTTCGTTTTCAGTACGTGGCACCTAGAAGTCGGTCCGATCTGAGCTCTACAATGGACCTAGGAGTAGTTATCTACTATGTCAAGAAATATGTGTGATGTGAACAAGGGTCCCGATCTTCCGAAAGGTTCAGATAAACAACGATTTGGCGGAGACTTGACACACGTCGATCCGGCTTCCGAACAACACGATCCGAAACCCCGCAATCGCAGCACCACGTCTCCTATGGTTATCAACCGTGCAAGCACAATTGACCTCGCCCAGAAGGCTAATCCTTGCCTGCGAATCGAAGAACACAAGCAAGAACAAGAAAGAATGCAACCAAATTGCAGATATATGATTAAACTCACAAGTTGGGGTCTCACAAACCGATGAACGGCGAAACTGTTCTTGACAGAATAATCTAAGCAAAACCCAACCCTAACTTGGGTGGCGGCGGCTGCTAATAAAGACTTGGGGACGTGCAAGACCCCCTGGACACGCCCCTAGTGGGCTCACACAAAATACACGGCCCAAAGGCCAAAAACGGTGGCGCAGCACCGAGACAGATTCTGGACGTCAACTTGTTTCGACGATTCCTGACGACTCCGGATGGACATTGACATGAAACCGGCGGCATTGGAAAGCTTATCAAATTATCTTTCTGTCCATATGTAGAACGTCTAAAACCGAGCCTGTATGCGACCTGGGCGGCCGTTTTAGTGCAGACTGCTCCTGGACTCCGAAACGGACTCGAAGTCGACTTGGATTGGGCCTCCAACTTGGCCTGGACGCCTTTGCTGGCCCTCTACGCCTCTAAGCACCTCTCCAGCTATCTCCTCATCATCTCCATGGTTTCTAACAATAATTAAATCATTAGGTAGCATTTTATTCTCAAAAACATGTAAGGAAGACATTATTTGGAACGAGCTCACCCGTAAATTTAATCGTCGCGCATGAGCTCTAGTGATTGGACTTTGCATGAATAGCAGAGGAGTGTTGATTGTATCTAAAGGAGTGATGTCCTTATCAATGTGTCTTTATGTAATCTGGCTGAAACTCTGCTGCCGTTATCTATTTAATTACCTGCGTGCAAGTAGTAGCCCAAGCTACTGCGGAAGCAGTGAACTCATGCCTGTGCTATTTTTTTTATGGACTTGCTCATCTACAGTCTTTTCTTTTTTTGCGAGGGTACAGTCCTTTCATGTCTGTCCTCTTATTATTATTATGTGATTGCTCATCTTATGTACCCCGCATTAGATCCTTCGATGGATTTAACTTTGTGCTTTTATCTATATAGCACCTTATCATGTGCATTCACATGTCTTAAAATTAGAAACTTTACATGATGATTTCATCTGGCAACATTATTCTAGACAGGAGTTATTGGATTGTGTCGCACCAACATTTTTCTTTGAACTGAACTAAGGTCATGTTTGACCGTAAGAAATGTTTTGGACTTGATAAACAACGTACCGCTGCAATCCTCACTCGAAAGTATTTTGGCAACTGGGAAAAATGAGCTCCTTCGATTTTTTACCATCAAAACTTTGTATATGATAGACATGGACATATCATATTTAATTAATTTGTATGGTTGAAAGATTTAAGGATTCCAAAATTTGAATGTTTTTGTGAACTCTCCCGCTTTGACAGTCATTTTATGTTCATAATTATTATCCACTTTGATGCGTTCGTAAAATCTAACGAGAACTTATAACAGAAGGGTTAGCGGGGGGGGGGGGGGGGGGGGGCAATAATGATCACTATGTATATAATGTCTTGTCTATACCGCTAAAATATGTTGCTATTGTGCTACACAAAACTTCCGTTGAATATTTATACGTGTATAATTTTTATTTAATTTTGCCAACTCGCACAAAGAGTGGATATGGCAGGAGTGATATACGAATTTGAGCTTCGATGGCGGTTGAAAATAAGACATGAGTCATGACAATTATTCCATCAGTTATTAAATTGTTGCCGTAGCTGATTTTTTAAGTTATGTTTGATTATTTATCTTATTCAAAATATTTTAAAAATCATCATATATTTTGTTATAATTTATTTTATCACTAAAGAAAAATAAAATATAATTTATAATTTTGCATATTTAAGATGATATTTTGAATAAAATAAATAGTCAAACGTAATTTAAAAAGTTAACGGTATCATAATTTAAAAACGGATAGAGTATCTGAAACTTTTAGGGAAAAGTTCCAAGGGCCGGTCTCACTCGCACGATGAGCTTTCACGTTACGCGTTACGGACCCCCTGTAAATTTCGTTGTACTCGTCAGCGCCACCACCATAAAAAAGGGGACATGGACATCCGGTCTCCGTCGTCCTATCTGGCTCCAAGCCAAGCCAGGCACGCCAAAATGACGAACAGAAAAGGTGCGCGACCGAGACGCGACACGTTGTAGTGGCCGGTTGGATTCGGGGAAGCGCTGGATAGCCGGCTCGGCTGCTGCCGGTGATCCAAGGCTCCGGCTCGCTTCAACTCATGTGAGGCCAGCGTTGCTCGGCCACGGCGTGTCGCTACCCACCCATCACATGGTCGAAACGAGAGGAGGGCCGGGCACGCGGCCGCGACCATTACTGCTGTGCTGACTCCAGTCGCCTCCGAGCTCTGCTTCTGCGCGCCAGCCAGCTATAGCTCGAGCGGCGGCGGTACGGCCGGCGGCCATGGCCACCGCCGCGCGCGGCCACCTGCCGTGGCCGCTGTCGGCGCGAGCCGGTCGCGGCACTAGCCGTCGACCCGCGGGGGTCAGAGCTGGTAGTAGTGGCGCGGCGAGACTAGCGTGGACAGGGAGACAGCTGCCGCCGCCGCAGCCGCGCCGCGGCGTGGCGGCCAGGGCCGGCGCGGCCGAGGTGCGGCCGTCGTCGTCCTCGCCGGACGCGGTGACCTACACCGCGAGCATCTCCACCGACGTGCCCCTCTACGAGCCGCCCGGGGTAAGCAGAGCTATCTCGCCTGTCACCAACATCTCCGCCATGGATTTGATGCGACGGGACGGGACGGCTTCAGTTCAGTAACGTGTGGCGTGCAGGTCTCCTTCGACGAGTACCTCCAGGACCGCCCCCGCGTGTTCCGCGCCATGTTCCCCGACGAGAGCCGGAGCGAGCGGCTCAGCGATGTACCCACTAACCCACCTCGCGCTCCGTTTCTTCAGTTCACTGGAACCGCGAACCGATTCTTATGTGTCTCTGAATAATTGGGTGAATTCCGCAGGGGGAGTGGCGGATCCAGATGCTGCCGCTGCAGTTCCTCCTCCTCACCGTGCGCCCCGTCGTCGTCATGCAGCTGCGCCACCGCGGCGCCGGCCTCGACCTCCGAATCGTGCGTAATTAATCATGCTTGATGAGCTCGAACGGTTTCTTTCCTGCGCCGAGTGCGGTTTCGAGTGGTGACCGGATCCTTGTTTGTGCAGACGGAGTGGGAGCTGAGTGGCCTGGACAGCGGGTACGCGCCGGCGAGCTTCGACCTCGGCGTGCGCGGGTCGCTGTACGCGGACCGGAGCCGCGGCCGCCGCGCGAGCCGGATGAAGGGCCACCTCGAGATCGCCATCACCTGCGTCCTGCCGCCGGCCCTGCGCCTCGTGCCGGAGACTGTCCTGCGAGGCGTCGCCGAGTCGGTGAGGCCAGCTTCGCGCAAAGTTCCCTCGCCGCGTGCACCGTGTTCTTGTTTCCCCTTTATTCTGAGGTGCGGACGGTTGGTGCAGGTGCTGTCGAGGCTGGCGGAGAAGATGAAGCGGGACGTGGACGTCGGCCTCGTCGCCGACTTCCAGAGGTTTCGCCGGGAAAAGGCGGCATCAACGTCTGGAGCTATCGCGCCAGCGGTGGACGCGACGACAGCAGACTGAGACAGAGACAGCCTGAAGAGTGTGAAGGTTTTGTCTGAAGAAAAGTTGGTGTCGTTGATGAACCATTGTTCAGATTCTCTCGTGTAAAAAGAAGATTGATTTCTGTGAAGCTACAAATCATTGTGTCATATTGTCATCTGGTGAAACCATATGACCAATATCAAATCCTGCCAGGAAGTCAGATGCTCATCAACAGATAAGTTTAACAGCTTTGGTTCCAGAAACTAGTGTATCTTCTACCAATGGAATGGTCTTCCAAATTTTCAATCCTGGCGGCAGTTGGCCATTTCCAGAACCTGCAACATGCACCAGCAATGAATTACTGAAAGAACAAGGCCCAAAAAAAAATGCTGCCCACAAGCTGAAATACACAAAGTGCAAACCTGAAGTTCTTGCGTCATCCTCTATACATGCTGCCATGTAATGGGAATTGTTTAGCTCTGCAAGTGCAAACTGCCAATTCTCGGACAAACTGTCACAACTAGAGTTGGAATCCTGGAATACTTTTGGTACCTGGCAGGTCACAGTGGGAAAAGAAAAGGCCTTATCAGAATAGGTGCTTCCCAAGTTACAACAATATTACTTGTTGAGTTGCATCTGTGGAAGAATTTCATGAAAATCAGTCTCAGATAAATCAGTTCTATAAATGCACACAGGTTCGTTTAAAATCCCTTTGGGCCAAATGCAATTAATATAGATTCATTTGCCAATATCATTCTAGTCCCCACCTATCTTAAATGTTGACTAACACCTTTGGGCCAAATGCATTAATATGGATTTACTTGACAATTCTATTCTACTCCCATCTATCTCAAACTTTGGAAGTCACGCAATATAAATTGGATGATGCAGAAGGAAAACTGTCTATGGGACACTTTGAGAAGCACCTCAACCGACTAGAAACTCACTCCATTGTAACAATTTGGGGCTTGGCTGTTGTCCCCACTATAACTTGCCCTAATTGCCAGTGCCTATTATGGGAAGTGTCTCCTGAGAGCCCCAAAAAATATGTTCGCAATTTTTCGTTAACAGGAAAGATTACGCCAATAACATAGTTTAGGAGAGCCTCAACGCATGTGGCACATATTGAAGATGAAAAGAACGAAAAATAAGGAAAAACGCGTACCACAGAAATTTGAATTCCGTTTTTTTCTGTCAACATGATTGAAAACTTATTGAAAGGAGCACCTGAAAATCCTCTTCCAAGGGCCTTTACGTACGCTTCCTACAACATACGAAAACAATATATTAGATAAACGGATAGTCCATGTAAGCAATATCATTTCACAAAATCATTTATTGTCCGTCTCAGCTATATAAGGGAAACGTGACCAAGGAATCAGATAAGATTTAAATGAATCAGATTAAAGGCGAGTGAGGAGGTTACAGGTTCTTGATAAATGATTTCTTTATCTGTGCAGGAGTTATCCTCACATCTCCTTGAATCAGAGCCATCCAAACCTCATTCAAAAGCTCACATCAACGTTTCATAATTTACCACAAAAATATCATCATATTGAATACTTGCGTTTCTTCAGCAAAGGACAACTTAGTTAGAGCGTGATTCAAGTGGTAGGTGACTGATTCAGTTAAGAGTCTATAGCTTTGCACCAGAAGAAAACATTTACAGATCAATGTTCTAAAGAATGGTAAAGACAAAAAAAAAAAACAATTAATAGCATGAAAATGAGATGTTAATTAGGGCACAGAACTAACTTTGAGAGTCCATAGTTTTATGAATTCCTTTTGTTGAGCTTCAGGGTCCGGAATTTTAGATAGATAGTCAACTTCAGGGGGGGTGAAATAACGCCTAGCGAGAGATAAAATACTCTTGGCAGTTTTCCTTTTCTTCTCTTCAAAGTCAATGCCAATCTAAGATAGCAGAGATACAAGCAACACCAATAAATAAGTTCCATGGCAACTTTAACTATGGACAATTCTGTCTCTCTTTGATAGCTAACAGTGAACATGAACATACAGGAGTACCCATGGTTATACAACAGGCAATCAAAGAAGATGTGTGTGAAATGTTGAAATACAAAGGCCATTTCATCCTGACATCATCTGATTGCCACAATATCTGATAAAAGATAGCCACAAAAAGACATAATACAGCTTTTAACTGCAGGGAAAGGTAATATTCCAAAACTTAACTTGTAACATCTTACCTCAGGTTTGCCAAACTTGTTTTTCTTAAACTCAAACGATCTTGGATCAATTTTGCACTCTGTATCTAGTCTAGTCCAAACAAATAAGAGCAAACATATCAATAATCACACGGAAATATGTTCAGCACTATATCGAACAAAACAAGGAAACAAGAACATATTATTCATAATAAAGTACCAAAATATACTATGAAACATGCCCAAAACATTGATGAGGCAGGTTGAATGCTCATTCTCTATTCTATGATAAATGTTACATTTTTCTTGAAAGTTGGCATATGAATGAGATACAAACCATCAAAAATAAAATATAACTAGTATGCCCCATATTTTTTGATGATCAAATAAAAGAATCTCAACATGTTTCTCATAGTCATGACATATGTATGCACATACAGATAAGTACGCAAATGAAAGGTATTTGCTTGTATAGAAGCAAAACACACAGGAATAATTGCATGCATCTAAAGCATGAAGCAGCCCAATCCCTTCGTAACAATGTTCATTATCACTTTCCAAAGAGATCTAGTTTTCCAGGTAATAATGAACAATTGCAGGTTTAACAAATTACAACTATAAAGTCCAATAAGTATTGCACAAAGGGCTAAACCACTACCAGGGACAAACTTTTATATGCTGTTGGTCTTAACCAATATACATTGATTAATCTAATATCTTTAGTTTGTTTAACACTATAGGAAACCCCAACAACAAGAGTGAATAACTAAATTTACTAGATGGTTGTACAAGGAACGAAGATTAAATGAAATGCAACATTGACCACCATAAGGTTCAGCAGAAAGAGGATGGATTCATACATCTCGAGAGGGTGGTCCGCACCAACACAAGGGACAGCATAGCTCCTTTCTGCAACTTTTCACCGTTCATTGACAAAGCATTCCTCCTTTCAGAAGGGGAAAGGAGCTCCATGTACATCTTTTTTTTTTTTTGACGTAATCTCCATGTACATCTTCAGTTGGGAGGCATCATTCATCTCATCAGGCAAAAGATACCAAACATGCACCTCTCTGACAAATTAGCCCGTGCATTAGTATCTTTGAGGAACAAAAGGGACAAAAGCTCAGAAAAAAAATAAGAGAAAATAACAAGAGTCCGTAAGCAAACATGGTAGAAGCTTCCCACGATATTTTCAAGGTGTTTTTACAAGGGGAATGGCACAGTAAAATTCCCCTTGTCGAACAAAATATTTGAGTTCAGCACATTGCAAGAAGCTGGGTAAACCACACTGATCCAGTGAAAGATCGCATCAGCAACAAATTCAAAGTCCACAAATCGCTTCAGTTTACTCAACTATCAATCAGTTGCTCTGTCACAATCGCATCAACCTATTCAGGCTGTGTAGTCATGCTAATTGGGGAGCGAGAAAAATGCCGAGACATTCCGGACACTCATGGCATGTACAATGCATAGGGCTAACCACCTTTCTTAACACCTTAAGCACTACGTGCTAACTTAAAAGCATCTTTTCCCTCGTGAGCACTCCACTTAGTGCTAAAAATAAACCCTTTTTTTGTTTTGCTTAAGCAGCCCTATAAGAACCTCCATCGTATTTCGTACATACTCAGAGCAAATCTCCTACTCATGAAACACAATAACACACCGACATCAATCAAACTGGAACGGCAAAATGCGTCTCAACCATATCTCAAAAAATCATGCTCAATTTTTCACTGATCGCCCTGTCCCCTGGAGAAATCTACCGCCGGTGTCCAGTATTTCGTAGCTGACTAGCTGCTACTCAACATATTGCTTGTCCGCCATGCCTCCGCAGGAATCTACCACCAGCACCCAAACATTTTCGCTCTGGAACTAATATATCCACAGCTACCAACGGCTAACCTCCGAACAGATCAGTCAAGGAAAAGGAACTAATGGAAGGAAACAGAGGGCGGTACCTCCGGGACTGGAGTGGTGGTGGCGGCAGGAGCGAGGCGAAGAGGCGCCCGCCGGCGACCCCCCGGCATCCCGGGCGTAGGTGGAGGCTGCTGCCGCGGCGGGAACGGCATCGCGCGGCGGAGGAGCAGCCTCCGCGCCGTGGTGGCTGGTTTATAGTGCGCGCGCAGGTGGATCGCGGACGGCGAAACCGATTGGCTGGCCGCGGCCTGCCGCCTTTGGTAACAGCTGATCACCCTTGTAATTGTGACATTACCTGTGCGCCAGTGCTTCCTCTCGATTCGTGCCAATGACATGACATGCTACATCGATCGTGCATTGCTACTCCGGCAAAGAGTAGTTGCAAGGACGTCACTGGCTAGGCCACAACGGTGACTTTATCCTCCATGATCAATGTCTGCAGACTTTATTCTGATCTCTAATACTTGAAGGTGAGCCTGATAAAGCAAGCAAACAAGCAAGATGGTTCTAATTGTTCACGAAGGAAGGAGGCGTGGTGAATCTATCACACAGAACTTCATTCAGTGATCTTCTTACCAATACTCCTCGTGTTTACATCTATCACAAAGGACTCCATTCACTGTCTAGATGTTTCGTTTTATGTCATGTCCATCATGTGATTAACTGACGACCTCGTGTTTTGTTTTGTAAAGACTTCCATCCGTCCACGCTGGTTTACGGAGTATCTCGATCGGACGCCGAAATAACAACGAGCGTACCAGCGTCAATCTTCTTCACGCAGGTCTTCCCGCTCCCCAATTCGACGCGACTACGGGCGTGGATAAAGGAGATTTTAGGGTTCGTTTCCCTCCGCCGCCGCCATCTCGACGCCACTCCATCCTCTCGGACTCGTCCTACAGCAGACGAAACACTATCCCCGTTGAATCCCGTTCTGCATTGCCGCCGTCCTGTATCAGGCGATCTTGCCACGCTCCCTTAGTGCCGGATTTTGGAGAACGGCGCTGCTAGAGGAGGTGAGCATATTCGGCGAAACGGCGCTTCAGATTGAGGACGTCAGTGATGGATTATCGGTCAACATTCTCAAATGCACAGCAGGAAGATCTCAAAAGTAGGGGAAATACCAGCACTGATACGCCAACTCAGAAAGACATGTGAGCTATTGGTTCTCCTATTTGGCTTTGAAGAGGAATTTGCTGAAGATATAGGGAATGATCTCCCTAAAGCCGTTATTGATGCATCTCAGTGTGTTGTCTCTCTTGCATCGTTCGATGGTGATTTTAGTGTTACAAGACAGTTACTTATCATACTATATTACTTGTATTTCATCACTAACTGTGATCACAATAATGACTTTTGCAGGAGGAAAAAGGTTTTTTGCTTGCTCAGGTATACTTATAGGCTGCCATGAATCGACCACGAGAGTTCTAACTTCAGCAAGTTTGGTTACAACCTCCGATACAAACGATATTGCTGGTAACTTAGAGGTTTGTGCTGCAACTATGGACTCCTTTTGCTTGTTTATTTGAAAGGCTGGTTAAATCTTGTTGTCATTCATTGCAGATTCAAGTTTACCTTCAAGATAATCAAAATACCATAGGGACATTGCATTGGTATAATCTGGAGTATAATATTGCTGTTGTCAGCTTTGCAAATCTCCACTGTGATGAATCAGCGAAATTTAACAATGAGGTGCAAATTAAACCCCATCGGGATGTGGTAGTGGCTATAGGGAGTATCTGGAAAACAGGCAAATTGATGGCCACACGTGGGGTTGTAACTCGCAGAAAGACTAAACTTGACTGCGAAGAGCTTAAGATCTCAACTTGTAAAATAACCAAGGTACGTTTCATTGATCTCTTATAGCGGTAAAAAAAGGAGTTATTACATAATAATATGAGTAATTTCACACATCATCTCTAAGATATTGAGACAAATAACCACTGCATGTCAATTCATATTCTAGGCTGGGATTGGAGGACCCCTGATTGATCTTAATGGGAATTTCATTGGCATGAACTTCTATGATAAAGAACAGACTCCTTATCTACCAAGCAATATTATTCTGAGGCTACTGAGCCAATATGATGCTGAAGGGTATGCCTGATATTTAAATAGTGTTTTATGTTGGGGAAGTGCTGTTTTATCTGTGTGGTATTGTGTTTTAGGAAACTGCTCTTGCTTCGTTAAGGCTTGCGCAATTATTTCCATATTTTCTAACTGTAGCTCATTGCAACGTTGAATGTGTAATTGCAAAATCCAGGGTGAACCATCTTATTATTCTATTTTGGTTCTTTTTTTATATTCAAGTTTGAACCCAATGTGCCAGCTCTTGATTTCGAAAAGGGGGGGGGGGGGGGGGGGGGGGGGGTGAAGTAACCATATAGGGCATAAGACTTGCATTTTGCCAACATCACATTGTGTTCATCGGCTTTGTTCAGCTGGTTTTCTTGTCTAAATTGGGTGGAGCCAGGAGAAAGCCTAAGTAAATATTAGTTTCCCCAAGCCATACATCATCTGTAAATCTTTTGTTAATCAGCTTTGTGGGCCACATTTGCCATATCTTTCTAACTATTTTGATATGCTAAGCATGTTCTTGGAGTTGTCAAATCTCATACTTTACTACGGTTAAACATATTGTACTATCCACAGTAACTTTTTTTTGACTTTTTTGGATGTTGTATTTTCTATTGTAGGACTGTTGTGGATGAGGTTATTGCGCATGAGGTTATGAAGGATGACGTTATTGCGGATGAGGTTATTGACAGTACTGAACGGAATAGGTAGGCATTATTTGACATGCATTTTTATTTTCTTTGTTTCATGTGAATAAATTTGGTGACTTAAATCACTGTTCAACAACAGGTGGCCTCTGCCCAAGCCATGTTGGCACTATCCATCTAGTGTTGTTCGTGAGTACAAATCATACAAGAGAAAGCACTGAGGCTGTCGCGTTTGGAGCACCTAATTTTATTTATTTATTTATTTAAGAAACGTCTGTGAGTTTGTTGAGCTGGTTGTGTAGGATGAAGAAAGTGACTTGCTTTTACAATTGAAGTGTACCAAATCCGCAACCAATGTTAAATATTCAAGCCAGCAGATTACTCTGAGTACCACAAACGAATATGAAACTGAAACGCATGATGGCATGACATGGGGAGTAATAAAATCACAAACGATCGATCTATGCATGTTGTATCATAGTGATTATATAAACTCCCCACATATACACCCACGCTGCCACGCAAACTGATCTACTACGAACTTCAAGAATGTATAACTGAAAACCTCCCAGTCCCATGTGTTTTTCTGTTTAATTCACATCCGGTTTCGATCAAACGGCGAACAAGAACAAGACGGGCAACGCCATCAGCAGCAGGATGCAAAGCGCCCCGCGAGCGCTGGATAGCAAGCTCTCTGCGCCGTCCAGAGGAACCAGGGCGCCGCTGGGCCCCCCGAAGGACGATCCGTTGCCGAAGCCGCCCGTGCCCGGGGTGAATGACGACGGCGGGTTGAAGCCGGTGTTGGGGGGGTTCGCGGACGGTGTGGTGCCTCCCGACATGGAGCTGTATGCAGAGAGATTTGTCACGTGTTAGCAGACGAACGTTTCTGAACTCTGTCAGATAAACCGCATGTATTGTCATGTGTTTCAGGAAGTGATTTGCAATGTTGCCAACTGCCATGGAGAGAGCTTGCTCACCTTCCTGAGAAGACGCATTGCCCCGAGCCTGAAATGGAAGTTTCAATGGTTAGAGCGCATGAGAACAATGCTTACTAGTCCAAAAATATTTGGAATTCTGCATACTGTTAGTTTTCTTCACAACAAAATGCAACAAATGTCGAAGTCTAGCTGATAATGCATTTCAGCAATGCTACAGTATAGAGAGTTGCTGACTGCATGAGGATCAAATGTGCTACTACTGCTATCAGTTTCCTGAAACTGCATCTTGGCACAATGATATTATCAAATACTACAAAGATAAACAGATACTACTTTGCATATAGAAGCAGAAAATATCTTCTGAACGAAACATTTCACAGGAAACAGAGCACACGAACGCGGCTGCTTACTGGGATCGGTAGCGGTGGTTATGGCGGTGCCGTTGAAGTTGCAGGTGGCGCCGGAGTTGGCGTTCCGGTGGTAGTAGTCGTTGTAGGCGTAGGACGCGAGCGCCTGCAGGTCGTTCTGCTTGTAGCACGGCCGTCCCGGCTGGATCGCCGTGCAGTCCGCGTGCCCTGGGCCGCACGCCCAGTTCAGCCCCGTCTGCAGCGCCGTCGGGTCCGCGCCCTGCTTCGCCACGCAGAACATGCCGCCGCTCGCCGTCGGTGTCGTCTGCAGCAACCGCCTCTTGCCGGCGCTGAGGTCCTCTGCATCGGCGGTGGCTTCAGGATGGCTGCCTGCACATTTTGAATTCAAAAATAAGTCGCAGTGAACTTCACAGGCTCACCGGCTCATGTTATTGTAAGGGCATGTTTGGCTCAGCTTTTCCAACAGCTTATTTCACTGTTTGTGCACTGTTTGCTACTGTAGTAACACTGTTCATCTGACACAAATTTAGTGGAGCCGAAGAAGCAGATATTTGAGTGCTTTTTTCATCTTTTTTACTGTTGCTACAGTATGCTACAGTAGAATAAGTAGTAGTCCAGTACGTATGTAAAATCTTCAGGTTATATATTTTTTTTAAAAAAGGTAAAAAGGTAGTTCAACACACAAACTGCTGTGAGGCATGGCATGAAAGTGATGTGAAACGATTCCAGGCGTCATATATGTGGATATTTTGTAGCCTAAATCGATACACAGCCACAACAGCTGCTCCTCTTTATGGTGATTTTTCAGTGACCTTGGGAATCTTAGGTATGAGGAAAGTGAGAAAGAAACCTGATGCTACTGAAGCGAAAGCTACATTACACGTACCTGATACGTTTGTGACAAGAAGGACGAGCAGGAGCAGGCATCCCTGTAATCTTTTGTTCAGCATTTTACTATTCCAGAATCCAACCGGCAGTGTGCTCCACCAAGACCGCACCTGCCACGTATACGGTGAGTAGTGAGTACAGACATCAGGTGAGTGAAGAGTGGTCAGTTGAGAAAAAGGTGAGTAAGAAAGAGCAATTTAGGATATCGAACAATGGAAACACGCTTGTCAAGCAATAATACCACTCGGAAACAATTGGAATTCGTACCTGATCATGTATAAAAGGTTGTTTGTGTTAACTACTTTGCTACAGAAGATAGTGAAAGAGAGTACTAAATTAAGCGTTTTGCTATTGTATTGAACCAAAATTCATAAGTGTAGCATATACAATGTGAATTGTGATAATTAAAAAAAAAACTAGACCAAGTGGAAAGACGTCCCCTGCCTTTTTATTATGCAGATGTCGCGCTCCAATACAATGTGAAAATTGGCAGGTTTGCATGCTGTTACTCGGTTTCTTTGGCCCTTCAAACATTCCGGAGCGAGTTGCATGCACAATAATGCAACAGATACGAAACCAGAGACGTCTCTTGGAAAGGCGAAGATAGTGAAACGCATGCGTCGTAGTCAGACTCGAAATTTCTAAACCGACTCTTGACTCACGATCAAATGACACGTGTCTGTTGGTGATGAACTTAAACCATTTGTGCCGATTAATTCTTATGTCTTGGGGTAGTTTGGGAAACGAGAACCAAAAATTCTGCATGAAACCAAATATGAATCTACCGATCATAACTAAACCTCGAAGTGGTTGGTATAACTGAAACATCTAGCTACATGGCAATCGATAATTGTCCACTGCCATTCCTAAAATTCTGAATATCATATGCAAAGAGAAAGGTATGAACAGAACAGTCATACACCTACCATTAGCTGTTGCGCAAGAGCAGAAAGATTGCTGAATCGCCTCAATTCAAAGATACTACTCCATGTAATGTCTCAATCTACTATAGTGAAAAGCAAGGGCGACTAAGAAACTTTAAATTTCCCCAGTTGTGGATGCAATCCGAGCGAGAAACAAAGGGGCAGAAAGATCAAGTTCAGTCAACCTCGCGAATTTCTTGGGGAGGAGTCAAGTACCAGAATTGAGCAGAAGAAACCTTACGATGCCAAACGAGACTAGGAAAATAAATCTGGGGAAACAATGAAAAGTCACCTGCAAGACGCCCAACATATCAAGAACACGAACCATAATCCGAAGAAAATATATATGATCGAAGGAGAACAGGCATGATTCCGTAGCAGCACAGATTGATTCACCGGGAGATGAAATATCAGAGTTGCTTCAGGAAGAGGAGACTCAGAAGGAACTGTACCTTGAAGGCTTGAACCAAGCTGCTGGCCGGCGTCGACTGCCGAGAACAGAGCTGCACCGATTGCTTCCTGCAGATGGAAGCTCGCCTTGAACCCTCCTCGAAACCTGACCTAACCCCTCGGTTGGGAGGACGTGATGAGCAGAGGCAAAACCCAGGAAGGAAAAGCTGTAGATGTTGCCTGCCCCCTGCCTTTTATTGGCACCAATAAGTACAGATGACGAGGAATAATAATTAGGCAGTTATATAGTAGCATATTTGCAATATTGACAGGACAGAGTTTTTCTTTTTTGAGGCGAGAAATAATCAGAGTTTTTCATTTGTGAGGCCACAAATAATCAGAGTTAACACTTGCCATGAAACACGGGGCAGGTATTGGCTAATCCACCACACATGAAGTGTTTTTTTTTTTTAAAAAAAAAAGGATCAGCAGGTTTCTGGAGTGGGGGGTCAGTGGACAGAATAGGCAGAAAGGGCGAGAAGAGAATACCAGAAACCAGACTGATCGATGATCAGTGTTCACTTTCGTTATAGATGCTACGGTTAGTGGGCAGAGAGAATGGATGATTTGCATGCATGGGTGCGTTTTCGCTGCACTTTCTCACCAATCACCATCTTGTTTTTGGGTGGCTGTGCAACAAGGAATTCGACGTATTTTTCTGAAAAAGAAAGAAAATTTAAAGAAGTTATAATTTTTTTGCAAGGACTACACGAGCAAATATCAGGCGCACAAGGCAATATTGATGAACATGTGCACAAGACCAATCACATGTTGCTCCAACGGATCTGCCCAGGTCAGTTATGCACACGCATGCAAATATAAGGATCGTGCGCATTAACCTTTTCTCTTACCTTTTCGTTCATTTGCATGCATATTCGCTCATAAGCACCGAAGGATAAGGAAGTCCAACAAAGGTTGCTTAGGTTGGATCTTTTTGTTTTACAATATTCTCCATGCCCCTTGTACCTTATCTTTTGTTGTACATGCTTGTAGGGGGTATACATGTGGAGCGAAAATAATGGCGTAGGTGGTTGGTACTACCGCATCAGACGAAGATGTAGTCACAATCAATTGCGTGGTTCCTTGTGGTCGGTCAGTCGTGGGAAACACAATGGGCACACAAGCCATTCTCGGGCTATCTCTATCACGCCATCACTTGGTCACTAACCTATCAGGGTTTATTTAACGAATGACCTAATGACGCTAGTCTTCAATGTTCCTTTGCTGCATTGTTCTCTCCTCTGAATAAAAATCAGGGAGACTAGAATTTTGTTCAGAAGGATGTTGCAGTCAGATGAAGTTAAGCAAAATCTCCAGAAGAAACTACTTTTGCTGTATTGTTCAGCCGTTTGGAGTACGAAGCATAAAACTACTAATGGAAGTACTTCTTGGTTCCAACTACAAACAACGTCAAACTCAAATACTACGCAGTTCGAGAATCTTATCAGCATGGACATGACAAGAAGATTAGTTAGGTGTGGAGGCTTGGGACCGAAAAGCACTCCGTATCTCTAATTCACCACTCAGTCATCGGCAAGACAGACGACACATATCCAAGCCTCAATTGCTTTCATGTCTTTAGGCCAGTTTTAATAGGGTCTTTTATTACACTCTTTTCAAGACTAGTTTTAAAAAAGAGAGACAGTTTTTTTTCATTTAGATGAAAGACCTCTCACAAAATATGAAAGTTTATCATCTCTCTCATCATAATTAACTTACCAAATCAACAAAAAATGCACACATGATATATAATTTAATGTAAATGAAAAACCCCATTGAGACTGGCCTTATAAGCTACCAATTCTTTCTAGGCTCGTCTAGTATTTCGTCTAGTTTCTGGTCTTTATGCAGGAGAGCGGTTCATCAGTCCATGTCTTCTCTGTAAGCATACATCATGCAATAATTTTAAAAAGCTTTCTTTCGTATCATTTTTCTGAAATCTTTCAGATTGCGTTGTGCGGATGATTTACCGGATTTTCCACCTCTCCTGATCCGGATGACCGGATCTGTGTCACCAAACAGAAGGACAAGTCAGTCAAGTGATTTTAATTTTTCCCAAGAGAAAAAAAAAACAGAGGAAACAAGAACACCTCTCATCTCATTTCACTGCATTTCAGAGTGAAGAGTAGTGTAAGACTATCTCCAACCGACGACGCATTCAACACATAACACGGAAAATGGGAGCTCAAACCTCCGAAAACATCCTCCAACGGATGACACAAAGGCGACATCCATTCGGCGCCTCCTCCCCTCCGCGACGGAGAAATACATCAGAAGGACGCGCGACGCAGCAGCAGTCGTCGTCTCCCTCCCCTCTCTGTTCTTTCTCGAAGCGGTACGAGGGCGGCAGCGGAGCAGCGGAGGCCCCGACGCTTCCCCTCCCCGTCCTGGAGCGCCGTCCTCCTCTTCCTCCTCCTCCCCGAGCTCGACCTTGGCGGCGGCCACGGCTGCGCGAGAGGTGCGCGCGGCGGCAGCCGTTGTCGCCATCGCCGGCGGCGCGGCTGACGTCCGCGCGGCGGCTCCGCGTCGACGTCGACCGCGCGCGCCGCCCGCGGTCACCCGACCCATCCGCGTCGCCCGCGCGGAGCCCGGCGTCCCCGGCGAGGCGCGGCAGGCCGCAGTCCCCGCAGCGGCGCGTGTCGCCGGCGCAGTCCAAAGCAGCAGCAGCTCCCAGGAAGAACAGAGCTTGCGGCGCTACAGCGTGCGGCAGTCCAAAGCAGCAGCAGCTCCCAGGAGAGCGGAGCTACGGCGTGCGGCGCGCAGGGCTCGCGGCGACTTGGGAGCGGAGGCGGAGCAGGTCGCCGCCGACTTGGGAGCGGAGGCGGAGCAAGGGACGGGCGCGGCGCACTCTTGCGTGCAGGGCGGAGCAGGGGACGCGGCGGCAGAGCAGGGCACGGGCGCGGCGCGCGGCAGCGGAGCAGGGTGCGTCGTTGGAGAAAAGGTGGCGTCGCGGCGAGCTTGCTGCGCCTCCACCCTTCCGTGTGCCCCTGGCTGTGGCCTAGGTGCCCCTGGCTGTGGCGTCGAGCAGGTCCATGCGCGCGGCGAAGCGCCCGGCGGAGGGCGAGGCAGAGCAGCTCCACCACCGCGTTGGAGACGGGCCCGATTCGGCTGGAGATTGGTCTTCCGTTGGAGACAGGCAAGTTCGGCAGCTACCCTTTGAGGCGCAAGGCCACCCACTCAGCTGTTTTGGTGTCCGATTTATGGTCTCCTCGTTGCAGATAGTCTAAAGGCCCAGAAACATTCAGCCTACCCATAAGCGCCCAATAAATTCGACAGCCCATACAATTCCAGACCCACCGTGTCCAACCCCATCGACAACCGTAACGCGTGCGCGTGTCTGGATCCAACGGCTGTACGGCGTCGTCTGCGGGATTAAAGCACAAGCGCTCGCCTCTGGAAGCACAAGCGCTCGCCTCTGGAAGTTTCCATGCTCAGTCGACGAACCGAAGCATTCCTCCCCCACTTCGATCCCTTGGATTGATCCGCTTCGGTTGAGGTAAGCTGCTAGTGTAATTTTACACGCTATTTGCCTCGTCTAGATTCTGATCTTTAGCTCGTTTTTTGTAGTGAGAACTCGGTGATTACTCGGTGATTACTTAGAACCCTAGTTCTCTTTTTAGATAGGTTGTCTGTTTGATTGATGCGTTTTGCATAGATTTATGCTCTAAATTTGTTGTAAGTGGATCATTGATGATTTTCCTATCATTTTGAACGATTATTAAATCAATTGTCTCATGAACGCAGTTAGATGTTTTTCACATTTAATTGGGCCGTGAATTTGAGCTTAGTTATTAGTGATGATTGTTCGTTTGTTCATCTTATTTTGCATGTCCATAAAAAATCTACTGTTCTATATCATTTGGAGCTACTAATTTGGCTTCATGGTTGCATTTCTACTTCCATATGTGCGCCATTTCCTTTTCATCTTTTTTTTTTTATGTAAAAAAGTTGAGCAGCTGGTGTTTAGACTGCCCCCATCTTGTGTGATTCCTTGCTGCAAGTTCTTCTTTGTGCATCCACTGGTTCATTAAGAAAATAATGATATCTAGTATGGTGAATTATTAGCACTGATCATGTTATCGTTTTATTCCAGATCAATATGAGAGGTTACAGTTACAGTCCTTCACCACCAAGGGGCTACCGGAGAAGGGCACGCAGCCCAAGCCCGCGTGGTTATTATGGTGGCCGTGGTAGCCCCCGTGGTTATTATGGTGGTCGTGGTAGAGATCTCCCAACCAGTCTTTTAGTCAGGAATCTTCGAAGGGACTGCAGGTAAAATTGCAGCTGCACAACATGTGGAGCATGTGATTTATAGTATAATTGATGAGTCACTTGACTACTTATACTCGATGTTATGTGTCTGAAAATAGTTGAAGTGCTCATCTACAGTATTTTTCATTGATTCCCTTCATTAAGCACTTGGAAGAATCTTGTCTTGTAAACCCATTTGTTAAGTGACAGACCATCTGAAGCCTGGATGTAGCTTTGATATCTGCAATAACCCTTGGTGTAATTCTGTAATACTAGTGTTCCTACTGTAGTTTTCTTGCTTGGCTTGCGTTCCTAGAAACCCATACATTGCTTGTCCATGTGAGATTTTGGCACTAGTCAAGATATGGTTAGTTTTAGATGCATCCAGGAGTAAGAATGCAATGCTAGCCGATACCTCTGCAATTTCTCTTGATGTACTACTTTTCATTTCTACATGCATTTCTAACACTTGGTTCTTTATTCCTTCTAAACATGTATCTGTTTTGACTGCAGGCCAGAAGATCTTCGACGCCCATTTGGACAGTTTGGTCGTATTAAAGATATATATCTCCCAAGAGATTATTACACAGGGTAAGACATCCTATATGGGCTAGCCTAAACGAGATTTTGCAATTGAGAAACTGCTACAAGCTGCAAATTTTGTAGTCCTCAGTTTTAGCGCTGTGGTATCGCATTAGTTGTTGGCATGTTGCAGCCTAATATCTTTCCTACAACATTGTGGTGTTGAAACAAAAGGCACTTTCGAAAATTGATACTTTGCCAGCATCCTGAGATTAACGTGAAAATAATTTTTTGAAGACACGAGTCTTAAAGATTACTGTTGAAGAGAAGGAAGAACTAGAGTCGCAATTAAGTGCTATGCAACTTAAACAGTACTCTGTACAGTTGAAGGGAAGGGAAGGGAAGAATTAGAGTTGCAAGCTTAAGAGATATCCAAGTCATGAAGAGTTTCAAGTCTGTATTTAATCTCTGATGAGTGCAAGGTTAGCAGCAACCTGTTGCACTTTTTAACTGTGTTACTCAATGCTGTCTTGTCTTTTCAGCAAACATATGAACGTCTGTAGCTCTATTTGTTTGATATCCATCTTCTGTTTTCTTTCTCAGTAACATAACCTTAAATCTCCAACAGATGACTTCAACCATTTAGAACTCTGATATTTGCCGTCCATTGCAGGGAGCCCCGGGGATTTGGGTTTGTTCAGTTCTACAATCCTGAAGATGCTGCTGATGCCAAGTACTATTTGGATGGTCAGGTAGTTCTTGGCAGGACAATAACTGTTGTATTTGCTGAGGAGAACAGAAAGAAGCCTCAAGAGATGAGAGCCAGGGATAGAGTCAGGTTTGTTGTCTACACAGTGTCTCCCTTGCTACTGAATTGCAAAGCCGACCCTTCTCTATTCATTACTTGATGAAAATTGCAGAGGCCGTTCTTACGATAGGAGGTATTCACGCTCTAGGTCCCCTCGTTATTATAGGGGCCGATCTCCTTCCCGCAGCGGAAGCTACTCCAGGTATATGTGCACCTTTGCTACAGATTTTTATTTAGGTGTGGATCATCCACTTCACAGTGATGCAACTGAAATATGATTCCTTGATAGGTCTCCCTCACCACCGAGTGCGAAATACGGACACAGGGAGAGGTCCTACTCGGGCTCACCTGTGGAGAGCAGATCACGAAGCAGGAGCCCTTATGAGGGATACGGCAGAGAGAGGTCTCTTTCTGTTAGCGGATGAAATGGTAGCTTTATGGGCTGGAGCTGCTATGAATCTGATCGTGTAACTTTATCTGTTATGCTTTTCTGAACTATATGATATGTGCCCTCTGGATCATCTTTGCCAGTGATAGTAAGATCGAGTTTGTAGTATTTGCTAGGTAAACCTCGAGGATTTAGAAAGTGAGTTCAGATAGCTCTGTTATGTATGCGATGAATAAATCACGTTGGCGTATGATTGGTCAATAATCAAAAATGTATGCTTTGATCCCGTGATGCCTGGTGGAATTTGTTGTGCGGTGGGCGTTGCTATACTTCGTTACTGTGCAGACTTGATTCTACTCCCCTGCGCAGACTGGTCAATATAGGCATGGAAATAACTACACATATGACGCATCTGGAATGAAGCACACGCTCGCAAACATGTGGCCATTGACGCAGCATTAGTTCAAATCATGCTCCTTCAGCTCTTTCGAAATCAAACACAAAACATTCCCAAAATACTGCATATACAGTGCATGAGTGCATCACATTCAGTGTTACTCCCTCCGCTGAATATTAGCAAATACAGAGAGAACAAAATATCTACATTGTCCGCGAGTTAAGTACAACAAAAAGGCAATATTATCCTTACTACTCCTTCCAATTTTTAACTAATCAACCGAAGGGAGTATAAATTATCATCACTCCTTCATGCTGGCTCAGGATCGGACGAAATGAGGGACCAGGCGACAGTGACTTCCATTTGACAGGAGCCAACTCGAAGCCGATGCAAACCAGAGCTCAAACCAGCATCATTGGGCGTGATATCCACCTCGTCTTCTTCCACAACCACGTAGTCATCTTGCCATGCCACGACAGAAGCTTTCAGCTTTCCCCTAACTCCAACAGATACAACACGACGAGAAAGCATAATGTGTTCAGGTCCAACTCCGACTCCGACTCCGACTCCGTCTCTTCGACGTCTGGCTCAGGTCCTCCTCTCTCTAGATACTCTCTTTCGTACTGTTCCATCTTTTCCTGCCACTCTAGCGTCAACTTCGTTGCAGCATCCAGGTACGCCTCCATCTTCTTCCTCCGCTCCGGCGTCGTCGTTCCTCCTGTACGTCCTCAACCGGCGTGGCGGCTGGTTGGCTGGCTTCCGCTGTCTCATTTTTTATTTTTTTTTGGCTGGCTTCCGCTGTCTCATGCCATGGAACCGTTTGTCTACTCGGCCCAATAAAAATGTATGGGCTAGATCTACTGGTACGTTCCGTGCACAACACGGCCTCTTGTGGCCCGGCCGATTGGGATTAGGCCCGTTAGGTTCTCCAAAACCGGGCTGGCCTTCTGTGCTGCTGCGACGGAGCAGAGAACTCGGGCGGCGCACGCGGCGGGAAGCGCGCCCGGCGCGAGGGCGAGGCAAAGCGGTCATAGAAAACGCGCTCGCGGAAAGCACCGGAAGCCGGCGGCGGCAGTTAGCCGCAATCGGGAGCGCGCGTGTGGGCAATGTGAACGAGCCCCACATGGCCACATCGCCGTGCCTCCCTCTCCCGCGGTTCTGGTGCTCAACTAAACAAGCGAATTGCAGAGCTGGAATGGAAGGTGTGTAACCACGAGTCCAACCCCCGGCCGTGACCAGCAATATCACACAGGACCAATGGATGGACCATGCGTGACTGGGCCTGCTCCATGGTCTCTCTCCCATTCCACGCTTCGAGTCCAAGGCACGGCACAGTCGTCGCAGGCAGCAAGAGCTGGCGACATGCATGTGTCCTGCTTGTTGACTTGTTGTTGTTGTTGTTCAATTTTGGAGCCGCATGTTTACCACACGACTTGGACTTTTTGTAAGAACGAGTTTGGCAAGCCAGAGGCCACTCGAACCACACAAGTCTCCGTGCCAGGGAACGAGCGACTTCTCCGCGTTTTTGATTTTGACCTTGATATACATCTGCGCACCCGCTTAAACTAAGAACCGTGACATTTTGGTAGCCAGCCTCGGGTGTGTCTTCATTCCCAGTCTTTTTCACGTCGCCTAAATTGAACCTATATGAGATGAATAACTGAGTAAAAATAATTTTCATGAGTTAGAAGACGGTCGACGCTTTATTTCAACTTGAATCTGACAACACTAGAGGGGCATGTGCCCCCTGTGTTTGAGGGGAGGGTACGCATGGCTCTCCTTATGGTTAATCCGGAAACAAAACGCGTGTTAAATTTAATACAACCTAGAGGAAGAGAGTAATACAAATTTAATCTAGCCGTCCATTGTTTGAGGTATTATCATAATTGGCTGAGTAATTAGAATTATTACGAGTCATGCCACCTTAGATTAAAGTTGTCATACCGAATCATTACGGGAGAGAGAAAAATGAAGACAAAAAAGGATGGATTGGCTCGTCATGGCAGGAAGAAGTACGCGCGCCACCAATCAGGACCCAATGAGGTCGCCTGGGGGTCTGCCGCCGGATTCCCGTCTACTCGTCGGCAATGCGGATCCATTTTCATGAGCTTTCTCGTTGCTTGGTGGAAAGCCTCGGCGAGGAGGCCATCGCTGCCGCGGTGTCGTCATTCCAAATTCTAACGAACACAGAAACACATGAAGCTCTCTCTCCTCTCAGACCATCTCTACCGAGACCGGCGGCAAGTAACACAAGATCAATTGCTCAGTCAACATTACTTAGGCCCTGTTTCCCTCACAACTTGGACTTTTGTAAGAACAAGTTTAGGAAGCGAGAGGCCACTCGAATCTCCGTGCCAGGGGACGAGCGACTTCTTTTGCGCTTTTGATTTTGACCTTGATAATATTCTCTCACTTAACCATGAACTGTGGCAGGTCAGTAGCGTTGCCAAAGTCGTCGCGGTCTGCTTCACGCTATCTCGCGTGACGTGGACTTCAACAACGCTTTCAGCTAGGACTGTACATGTGTCTTCATTCCCGGTCTTCTTCACTCCTTTTCACATCTCCTACATTGACCCTATGTACTAGCTAATGAGTACTCCTACTTAAAAACAATTTTCATGAGGTAGAAGACGATCGATGCATGCTTTCAACTTGATGCTAACAAGACGCGTGTTGACCGCGTTCGCATGCTCCGTCCCTTGGATAAGAACGATGGAAGTTCGGCGGTGATTGATTCGTTTTCAGTTGGGGCATTGCCATCCAAACCCTGATGATGCAAGATGATACTCTGCAGGGTCACTGTCACATACATACCGAGCTCGCTTCATGCGATTTTTTTCTGTGGTCTGCGAGGTCTCGGCCAGCCACGAAATGCGTTGCGGTTTCAGGTCACATTACACCGGTGTGCGTCCGCGTGATGTCAGACGCGGCGGTGCTCTGCTCGTCGGTGACGCCGACGTTGCAGAGTACATGCGCCGGTTCACCAAACGGTGGGGGTGATCGGCTTAAAGGCGTCCATGACGGACGATTGGTCCGGAGATGCGCGACGTCGCGGCTATCCACTGGTGGATTTGTTTGTTGATCAACTTGGGTCCCTGAGTACTACTTTTTAAAAACTTGATTAGAGAGGGCCCCGTGCGCTTGACACAGGTCTAAAGTGCAAATCTGGTGGACCTCAGGCAGTGATTTTGCTATCGTGTCAGGTTGGAGTGTTGGATATTTGATGAAGGATCCTTGCCAAAACTTGGAGGGAAAAAAAAAGGATCAAAGGGTCCCAAAAGTTGACATTTGGAAGCAAAACAAACCGCATTTGCTGTGCGTCAGTAGGATACTACAGTAGCAGCCATAGTACTCTTTTACCCTTTAGCGATGCACGGAGTGCCAGTTTCTGAAAATTCTGCACACTGATCATTCTAAACCAGTATGGTAGTATGGAATATATAATCTCTTTCGTTTGAATTCGCGTAGATATGTGCCATATATTCCGATCCGTACTTCCAGGGCAATGAGGGCATGTGGAAACAGGAGATCGCGTGTACGGTGGCAGCAAAGCCAGCGAGCTCCCGGCCATAAAATAGTACAGGAGCGGACATGCCAATGTAGAGTGCACGATTTGTATGGAGTACCCTACTAGTACAGAAACTACTGTCGCCGAATCAGGAACGATAAAATGTATACAAAAGAATCTACAAATTGGATGCATATATGGAGCTGCACATGTCAGTGGTCACCGAAAGATCACAGCTCCAAGGCCGACGCAAAACGCTGCCATTAGTTTACGACTAAAACAGGCTTAGTTAATGCATCAACAGCTGGACTCGTTGTTGGCCAAGCTGGAGCATGTCATACGTACGTTTTCAAACACTTTTCTTTAGCCAATCATACTATATACATGCAATCGATTCAGGCTCATCGGTGTGGTGAATACGTACTTTATTAGTATATAAAAAGTTTCATATGAAGCAGCATTTGACTCCTCATCAATCCAATCCACATCTCCTCTTACCTGCTCTGCTCAGATGGGATTTCTTTGTGCTTTTCTTTGGGTACCAAGTCAAAGGTTAGAGACGAACTTTTAACCTAACTGCATATAAATATTGTTCTTGCTGGGTCATGCTCATGCATGGATCATTGGATCAGCATCGAGATCTTGGAACAGTGGACTCCGGCGGAGACGCTGGCTGCATTTCTCTACCTTCCGATCGAGCTGTCCTCTGCAAAGACGACGTGGTTGCTAGGGCATGCTTGATCTGGATCTATCATCTGTTCAAATAATTGGCGTCATTAACTTGTGGTTCATGGATCAGTTTGGATTGTAGTTCATACATTATTTTCACTAATCTCGAAAAAGATTATTTTTGTCTACTTGTGCTTTAGGTTCATATGGAAATTAAATTAATTATTAGGTGCATTTGGTAGGGTTTCTAGTTTTAGTTTGTCACAAGAAACTTGAGGAACCCAAACAATTGTAGTTTAGCTTTAGAAAAAAGCCTACCAAAGAGTTTCATTTTTCTAATAGCAGAAACATAAATACTCCACCTGTTTCACTTTAAGTGTCGATCTAGGATTCAAAACTTTTTTCTCATTAGGTGTCATTCTCGTTTCCAATGTTGAATGCTAATCCCCCCTCCCCCCTTTCTCTTTCATTCTTTGACATTCTCTGAACGTTCTCTACTTTTTCATCTCTTCTTAATTCCGTAGAATGACATTTAAAATGAAATGTAAGGAGTACTTTTTTGTTTCTCTTTGGAGACGTACTGCTAAAATCAAATTCACAAATATAGAAATGTTTCTTCTTCTTAGAGTAACATTTTCATCAGGTGAGTGCAGGTAAGGCCTTGGTTGGACCAATTAGCGGAGAGTTATGGTTTGTCAGCCGTGACAGGCATGAATAGTGTGCACGATGCGTTTTAGCAGTTGATTGCACATGGTCCTGTGCCGCCAGAAAACCGCAGTACGGTGGTACGTGCAAGTACTACGGTAATGTAAGGCCGCCAGGTTTGGCTCTTGACGACGAGGATGGCCGGCCACCTGTCCTGAATTGGTCCCAAACAGCTTGGATCTGCATCCCATGTTCTGTCATCTCTCTGCGCACGCGTCTTCGGCGCCATCTAAGCCGGCCGTCGTCGTGTGCTCTCTGGCGGTCACCGCTGGCGCGTCGTGTTTCTAACCTTGCATCCACACGTGACGCACTTTCGAAAACTGAATTTGTGTTTCTTTCCTAAGCATAAAACTTCTTCCATTGAGCGTGAACCCGTGTGCAGCGAAGATCCATGCGCAGACACCTGTTTCCGTCGGCGCGTTACGAGCATCATGGATTCCTAGCTGCTACTCCGTCTTGGAGTAGCTGGAATATCACATGCATTTTTTTCCGACATGGACTCGCGTGCATGCATGCATGCATTCTACTATGACTGACAAGGAGGACCATGGGGACGACAATGTCAAACCGTGCAGAAGCTCCCGAATCCCAATGTGCCACGTACGCTATGCTGCACGGACGCAACAGCTCAGCTGCATTTACTGTGCTCTTTATGCTGAACCAGCTATGTCCAATTATTTGCGATTTGGACCGGTCGATCGATCGACTCCCCACCTGCTCATCTGGTTGTGTGAAGGATTGGATAATCATCAGTGCTAAATGATCATCGTTCAATATCGGATCCGTATAAGGCCATCAGTAGTCTCCCGTACGTCCCCGGCAGCCCGTACGTGTAGCATGCATGGTGAACAAAAAAAAATGCACCGGCTGATAGAGAGAATAAAGTGCTAGCTATATCCATTTCTTTTGACGCGGACACATATCTCCATCGATATGATAATTGTTCGCGCAAGAAGAAGAAGATGTCAAACTGCGCGTGCACCGGCTGATAGATCAGGAGAGCCAGCTCTCACTTCCGTTGGCCGCCGGGTAAAGCTTTGGTTGTAAAGCGCAAATAGCGAGTTGATGCACCGGCCTTGAACATTGATTTTGGCACCGCATACAAAAAGAAAGAGAAATGGAGCTACAAATATGTGCTTTTATCCCTAATTTAATGATGCAACAAAGTGTCTTTGCTTCTTTTTCCTCCAAATAGATACTCGAAAGTATGTTTCCTCCAAGTATATACAGACATATTTATATGTCAGTCTTTTCGTAGCCTATGCTATCTCAGCTGTCTTCTGTCCAAAACGCAATCAATATTTCTGTTCAAAGAAAAACAAATGCCATTAATACCTCCTGAAAGGAAAACGGGAAGAAAAACTGCATACTTGAATTCTAGTACGTACGTACCTGCGTAATGGAAGCTTCCTTGGAGCTTCCTGTCCAAATATTCTTTTTCTCCGGAACCGAAAGATCCAGCTGTACAGTTGTAGTACCGTTACTGTCGAGGCCTCGCGGTGCAGCCACATCGCGTATGATCCCTGAGCGCCACTAAACAATACGCATCAACAGATAACCCTCGAGACCTCTCACCTAATCATCGCGTGATCGTCAAAGCTAAGCACTGGCATTATCATGTATCATCTCTCCAGTAATGACGATGCGTCCTGCTTACATGCATGCTCGCGGAAAATAAACAAGCTCGTAGTACACTCACATCATTGACGGTCACTGTTGCTTGCGTCCTGCGATTATTTGCAGCACAATACGAGAGCTCAATTATTCAGTTTGCATTGTGCTCTCGTATGTCAATGGGATCTTTTTTCAGTGGTTTGATTTGGTTAGTTCGTTGACGTATCTCGTTTAGCTCCGGCCATGCATGCAGTGTGTCTCTGGTTCTGGGGCCTCGGTGACGACGCTGTGGTTGCGTGGCATCGCAGATCACCGGCAAATTTGTTGCGTGGCCGGGGAACACGATGGCAGTGCTGATGCCTGCATTATTTGTTCAGGTCGTAGCTAGCGTTTCAACCTCCTCCGATTCGTTGGTTTTCTGGGTATTCTTTGGGCACCTATACGTACTTACGTGTGGTATATGGGTACGTACACATGTAGTTTTGCTTGTGCGGTGCAATCGAGCTGGCACGACAGATTAAATGTTGACAGAGACACGGGCGAGCCTTGATGGATGCATACAGCATTGCATGGATCGAATTAATGGAACGATCCACCTAAATTTAGAACGTTGAATTGTCACGTAACGTATGTATTGGCCCACCTGAAATGGTGACCCGTCATGGTCCATATATTGGTCAGTCAGTTCGCACACACCACCAGTCAATTCTACTGCTCGCCGTGGCTCAAGGCTTCTTGCTTCTCTAATCTCTAGCACGTCGCGAGAAGAGAAAAGATGACCCAAGGTTTGAATGTGCAGTACCATCCAGTACTTGTAGCAACAAAGCAACACACTTCACTTGGCCCAAGCCATGCATATCGAACACTTTTAAGTTTTAACACTTGATAATCATTCTTAAACTCGTCCAACAGCTCACCCAAAACTTTTGCCGCATACTTTCACCGTACAGCTCAACGAGTTCACCGACCTGTTCACGGAAAAGGAGTTCACGCGGCGGCAAGACGGCGACGCAAAGAGTTTTTTAGCCGGAGGCGGTCGAGCGTGAGCAGAGGCAGAGCGCCGACCACTGATTTCCTCGAGAATTTCTGGAACGTGCGGTCGCATTTCGACACGGCAGTCGGCGCGCACGCATGGGCGAAACTGCGAAAGCCAAGCCAAATTCGGCGGCACATTCCTGTCACCAAGTCAAATTCGGCGGAGCGAGCGAGGGAGCGATCGGTTGGAGACGGATGGGATTGGATCGGAAGCCAAGCCGTAGGCATCACACGCCGGTGACGTCCCACGGCCAGACTGGCTACCGATGGCCAGAATCATGGAGTCGAAAGCACACGTCACATGATTCTCCGACGATAGGGTACTACCCTGTCTCGGTTGAGATCAGATGCAATGCCTAATGACGAGGACCTAATGCTTTATGTTCCTTCCTCAGGCACTACCTGGAGCGCAAGGATATTTACTTGTTATATATCTTTATTACAAATTTATAATGATTTCAATTTATATGAAATGGTTCGTTAAAAAAGTTAAGTAAATTTCGCAATAAAAACCTCAACCGGTGGGTTTAAGACCACCTCCAAGACATTCTGGACTAGAAGAAATTCTCTTCGAGGCCTGACCGAGAAAAGACCCTGAAGGCCGAACACGCTAAATTTCACTAAATAGCCAGTTCTTAAACAAAACTATCGTAGAACTATAAATTTTGAGCCGACCTTATCACAGAACTACAGATTTAGAGTTTGTCCTCTCTTAGGTGTAAAACAAGATCTTTAAAATTTATAGTTTCATGATAGAATCAACGTAAAATTTGTAGGTCTGTAAAGTTGTATCTTAAATGTATAGTTTTACTATAGCTTTGTTAAAGAACCTGCAATCTTACAAAATTTACTTAAAATAATTTTGAGAAATTAATCTAGTATCACTCACTGAAATTCTCTTCGTTTATATCGTGCTTGAGGACCGAGCAGAGCAGCTAAGCTCACACGGTCACGCCGTTTCTGATACACGCTTCTCACTAACCAAGACAGGTCATCAGGTCAGGGTCAGCACCGCGCGCGCGCTCGCACCTCTGGAAATCCGAGTGACATGAACACGTGGACCGCGCAACCATACCGTACCACCCCGCGCTTTTCCGCATCCAAGGACCGGACCCTCCTCCTCTGTCCTCTCCCGCTCCTCCGCTATATATGGCCGTCGCCTCGCCCGGCCACCTTGGTAGTTAGCGAGCTCAGCTCACGCATTCAAGGATCCTCACTGGACTCCAGGCATCAACTGGCCTCCCCTCTCTCCAGCAGAGTCAACCAAGAACACACAGCTTTCTTTCCAGGCCTCAATTGCTCTCTTCTGCATCGTGCGTGAAATGGGCACGCTCTTCTCGTGTCCCGTGGAAGATGACTTCGCAATGGAAGAAGCCGGCGGCGGCGTTCCGGCGGCGCCGGCACCGTGCGCCGGTGAGCCGACGGTGTTGAAGGCGTCGCTGGGCTCCGGTAAGCTCCGGATCGAGGGCTCGCTCAGCTTCAAGCGCGAGCCGCAGAGCCCCGGCAGCAGCTGCGCGTCGTCGTCGTCGCTCCTGCAGGTGGAGACCAAGATCTCCATCACGTCGTCGTCTTCGCCCTGCTCGTCGCCGCGCTCCGCCGCGTCCGCCACCGCCGCCGTCGCGCCGGTGCCCATGCCGAGGGAGCTCCTGCGTACGCGGTTCGCCGACGCGGCGGCGGCGGCGGCGGTGAGCTCGCCGGAGAGCCCGAAGCAGGAGTCGGCGGCGGTGACGCTGCAGAAGGTGTACAAGAGCTTCCGCACGCGGCGCCGGCTCGCCGACTGCGCCGTGCTCGTCGAGCAGAGCTGGTGGAAGCTGCTGGACTTCGCGCTGCTCAAGCGCAGCTCCGTCTCCTTCTTCGACATCGAGAAGCAGGAGTCCGCCGTCTCCAAGTGGTCCAGGGCGAGAACCAGAGCCGCCAAGGTCAGCACCATCGCCAACCGGACACTTTCTAATTACTCCCTGTTCCATCGCATCAGTTCTGGTACATTTTCTGATTTTTCATGTGAGATTGGTGCACTGGACTAATGTCATTATGCTAAATTCAGGTTGGGAAGGGGCTCTCAAAGGACGACAAAGCGCAGAAACTCGCGTTGCAGCACTGGCTCGAGGCTGTGAGTATTTGCTACATAATGTCGTACGGTTTTCAGTCAGTTTGATGTATTCATGTGCTAATGTTAAGCTCTGAATTTTGATGAACAGATTGACCCGCGCCACCGGTACGGTCATAACCTTCACTACTACTACGACTGCTGGCTGCAGTGCGAAAGCAAGGAGCCCTTCTTCTACTGGTCAGTGTCGTTATCTGACCATGCCATTAGTCGGTTTTTGAGGTGTTCAAATGTTGATGAACTAAATTGACCTTTTGGCTTCCTTATTTAGGCTTGACGTGGGAGAAGGCAAGGAAATCAATCTTGAAGACCGGTGCCCGCGGTCAAAGCTTCTGAGCCAGTGCATCAAGTACCTCGGTCCGGTAAGCTTTTTGCAAACAATCTGAAAGGGACATGTACCTAGAACTGCAAGTTGGCAAAAATCAGGGAATGATGATTTAAACGATCTTTGTGCAGAAAGAAAGAGAGGACTATGAGGTCGTGATTGAGGATGGCAAGTTCATGTACAAGAACAGCAGGCAAATCCTCGACACATCCGGCGGGCCGAGAGACGCAAAGTGGATCTTTGTTCTAAGTACATCCAAGAATTTGTATGTTGGTCAGGTAATATACAGCTACCTTCATGCTACCATATCGCTGTACTTATCTTTTGTGCACCGGTTCATCATGTGACGCTGTCCATGAATCTCTATTGCAGAAGAAGAAAGGCACATTTCAGCATTCCAGCTTCCTCGCTGGAGGGGCGACATCTGCTGCCGGTCGACTGGTTGTTGAAGACGGAATTCTCAAGGTACTTATCTGCTCGTTTTACAGTAACATCTAATAGTGCAGTACTGCTGTTTCGATCTTTTTTTCATCGCCCGTTCAAATTTTGTCACATAAGTATGCTAATGATGCATTCTGAATATTTTTGACAGGCTATTTGGCCACACAGCGGGCACTACCGCCCGACTGAGGAGAACTTCCAGGAATTCCAGAGCTTCCTCAAGGACAACAACGTTGATCTAACTGACGTCAAGGTGAGCAGCATTCTGCAACCACTATCTCAGAGCTGACAACAATATTTTACATGACTTGGGTTGTTAACAGTTATCGATTGCAATGCTGCAGATGAGCCCAGATGAAGAGGACGAGGAGTTCTGGAGCAGGCTCAAAAGCATTCCTTCCGACCTGCACACGCCTGCAGATAAACCTGAAGCCAACGACACTGTTGCTACTCAAGAAACAATCCCTTGCCAGGCACCTCAACCCACCGAAGACACCTCACTTGAAGAGGCCTCATCAGAACATGAGCAAACCAGCTGCAACAATCTCAGACCAATTTCAACAATCAGGAATCAGTGTTCATCAGAAAACACCGAGCCGACGACCATTTGCAATGACAGCGTCACCTCATCTGAGGACCGCCAGGAGGAGAACGACGGCGACGACGATGACCAGGCGGCCGTGCCGAGGGAGAAGATACTGGAGAGGATCAGCTCGAAGAAGGAGGCCAAGTCGTACCAGCTGGGGAAGCAGGTGTCCTTCAAGTGGACCACGGGCGCCGGGCCCCGGATCGTGTGCGTCAGGGACTACCCGTCGGAGCTCCAGCTCCGGGCGCTGGAGCGCGTGCACCTCTCGCCGAGGAGCGGCGGCGGCAGGTCGGCGTCGTCGCGGTTCGCGTCGCCGCAGAGGTCCGGCAGCCCGATGGCGAGAGGCTGCTGCGAGCCGTTCACGCCGCCGAGGGAAGCGTTCCGGACGCACCTGCGGCAGGGGCTGCTGATCAGCTGATCACTCATCTGTCTTTTAAGAAAAAAAATCTTTTCTTTGAGTTTTTTTTGTGCAATTGTGCATAGACAAAAAGAATAAAAGGCGGAGTAAAAAAAAAAAGGAAATACTCGCCTGTAGATCTTGTAGAGTGATACATATACATACCTGATCAATACAAATTCTTTCATTCTTTGTTCTTTGGTTGTAGTCTCTTGGAAATTGAAATGATCAAATATGGATGCTCCAATTTTGGATTGCTACCAACAATGATACTCCAAGTCCAAATTGTAATCACTCTAACATCAATCGCGTAATTGTTCTCGTTGACTCGCTCTGCAGATGGGTTCAAATTCAATCTCATTTTGACAGTCGAGAACCGACAAATCTTGCAACGATACGCTAAATTCCACAATATTGAAGTTTAAATTTGAATATCTGAAAGTATGAGGCACAAAATCACCCAAGAGATTTTCATAGCTCAAAATTGAAAAGTTTGATTTGTTGGAGCTCTCCCCCCTAATGGACCCTTACAATGTCCTCGAGAGGATTCTGGGTATCCACGGCACACCAGAAAAGCCCAATAAGCTCAGTGTGCGGTCCACGGCCCAAAATCGTGCCTCTTCTTCGATGCGGCGTCCTGCTCCGCGCCGTCCCTTTCCTCGTGTGTAGATCCGCGCCGTCCTGCTCCGCGGCTTTCCCAGGCCGCCCTGCTCCACAGCCGTCAAGCCCGGCCGCGCCGACACGCCGATGTTTGAAGCTCCGAATCCACTGCTCGTCCTCTTCTGCGTTTCTGAAGGTATGTGCAGTGGGGTTCTGCCTTTTGGTTTATCCATGACTCTAGAGAATCATTTGATATGAATTACGAATAGCAATTCAAATACGATAGTTTTATCCTTCAGGTTAAACCTCTGTCCATTTCGAGTTGACTGCAACAATACGGATCAAGTACGCTAAATTTTGCTATGGCCACTGAGCAAGATGTGAAGCAGAGGCAGATAATCGAAGAACGTGCCAGAAATATTAGCCACAACGTTCGGTGCACTGAGTGTGGTAGTCAGTCTATTGAAGATTCACAAGCTGATGTTGCAATTCTTCTTAGAAAGGTACTTGTTCTTTTGTTTTACAATGGTGTGACAGAGTTGCGTTTCCTTGTTGGTTAACTTGTTGCTAGTAAAAGGTTGTTCCAATAAAGGACTTTTGTCATTGTGTAAGTTAATCTGTCAATTTTCTGGTTAAAACGATGTTCCAATAAAAAAATAGTGATCCTTTCGGACATTTCATAACATAAAGCTTTCAAGTATTGATCTAAAAGGAGCTCAAATGCCACTTCTTGGAATATGGAATGAGGTAGCTACTGTAGTATTTGGTTGTGTAACCATTTGCTTTGGTGAAACCATTTGCTTCCAATGGCCATTTTTTAAGCTTACATATTTACTGTGTTTTCAGAAGCACCCTGTTAATTTGTTTTAAGCGTAATGATGATAATGGCAGAAACATCACAGTATCCATTGCAATGGATGTCTCTAAGAAGTCAAATTGCTCCGTATATCTCAGTTGCCTTCCTGTAAATGGAGGGAGTGATGAGTGATGACACTTTGTCTGAAATGTTTATTTTTTTACTTTATGAAGTTTGAACGGCTTGGTTCCTATGCTGGTACTACCACATGTCAACTTCACTAATAATTGCTAAATTGACAGCTTTGCATTTCTATTTAAAGTGTTGATATTTTTTGACAGAAAGTAACTGTAATGTTATGGAATTTTGCAGCTCATTCGTGATGAAATTAAAGCTGGAAAGAATGATACAGAGATATACCAAAAACTGCAAGATGATTTTGGAGAGACTGTTCTGTATGCCCCTAAATTCGATATTCAGACTGCCGGGATATGGCTTTCACCTGTAAGCTTGCGATTAACTTTTGGTTCATGTGTTCACTTATTATCTATTACATTATTGTACTATGTGTTGTTATTACATATGCCACTCCAACGATTCATCCACTACCTTGTAACATATTTCCTTTGGATAGATGTTACTGCAAGCATGTGCTTGGTAACTTATGCTGCTGTGGCATTTGCCCACCTGATCGAGTTTGTTCATGCAGGTCATTGTGGGTGGTATAGCAGCTGGCATCTGGGCTTATCAGAAGCATAGGCAAAGAACAAACGTTCACATTATGGCTCTGAACCTTGTCAGAGGGGTTCCACTGACTCCAAGGGAGAAGGAGTCCATGCTTGACATCCTTACGCCACCGCCGGCACCAAGGAAGTGGTGGTGGCCAGGCAAGTGATGTTCATTTGCCTATCTCGTAGCATGAAGTAAACCCTTCCAATTGTAGAAACATAGAAATGATCAGGATGACTAAATTTTCTCAGTATCGATGTTAGTTTCACATGAATTCAGTCACGAAGTTGGCTTGAACCAGGGATTTACAATGTTTTTGTACAGCATGGATCTAACAGTTTGAATAAGCTGTGTTCCAAAGTCGTTTCTGACAGACTGGAGCTATGAAAATAATCTAAATATGTATTGTTGCGGTTGTCTCTTTACTACTATTTAGCTCTCTTGTTGGCGGGCTCTTACATGTCCTGACTCCTGAACTGTTGATGAGCACTCGGGTTATTTGTGTGCTGATCAGAATGCAACATATGATTCCGCTATCCTCAACAGCAAAGCGACTGGATATGGCCAACTGCCTATAAACTTAAGAATTGCTTAATTCATGCCTTTTCCAATGTCATGCCTACATCTGCTGGTGATAAATCTTTCATTCTGATTTGTCGGGGCCCTCTCAAAGAGAGAACACCCTCCAAAAATAAGCGTATGCTGCTTATTGTGGCGAGCACACGGTATTCTTTAGTAAAAGGCGAAAGAATAGTTCGCTCTGTGCTCACCACGCAGCTGTGTGCCTTCCTAAGGTCGCCGCCCGCTTTCTTATGTAGCCGAGGCTGTAGCCTCTTCCATTCTCATCTGGCGATGTGGTACTAAACCGAAGCGAACTCCCTCGCTTCCCTTCGGTTGGGCCTCTGTCTTTCCCTTGAGAGGATGATTCTGGGCCTCAGCTTCCTGCAACCCATGCGCGCTTCGCCAGAGAAAAGCCCAGCAGCCCGAGGAGTTTCCTCGGTTTCGGCGGCCTCGCCGACGCATGCACGCGTCGCCGTCGGACGCGGGGGAGCCAATCCGGCTGCCGCGTGTTGCATTGCATCGCCGCCGCCGGCCGCCGGCCGGTCGTATGTCCATGCTCTTTCTCTGTTTACGTGCTGCTGCAAGCGCTTGAGAAAAAACAAAAGGATAGGTAATTTATTTTTCTAGAGAAGATAGAAGTTGACCCACTCGATCATTCGGCCTCACGCGCTCCAACTTTCGTGGATCACGAGGTGGTGACCACCGACTCGCTGGCTCTGGTCCAGAAGCAATCCTTGTACTCCCATCCATCTGTCGGCAAGCCATGGATCACCCAGCGCACACGATAGATAGATTGCGCTTACGAAAAGGGGAGATCAAAAGCGAGAGCACGATGCGTCAACCAAAACTTGCATTGGCAGCTAAGAACTCAAGGTAGTACCAGGTATCCCCGTAAACATTGATGAGCAGATAGGAAAAGTACAAGCTCAAAATCAGTTGTTGTGCCAAGCCTTAGATCTCCCGCAGCAATGCGCAAGTTTTATCAGGGAGATCGAGTTCTCAACGCCTTCTTTTCAAGTGATTAGTGGGGCCTCAACTCCACTAATCCGTCAAAATGTGCCCCCGTGACAAGTTGGAAAGCAACACAAGCCTAGATCTCCTGCACACGTTATGCCACACACTAGAACCGAACAATCGTGGTAATCATGCCGTTGGACCAGACCAGAGGAAAACCTAAGCATCAAGGGATTGATTAGTCTACTCCGTTGAAAATCAGTGACCTAAGATATTGTCGGTGTCTAACTTATCCACGAGATGACAAATGCATGGAGCTGTTTCCTTAATTCTACCTACCCCGTTCCACTTGGCTGGAAGGCTCTGTTCATGTGTGCATGCACACATCAATCTTCCATCATTTCGCCAGCACATGAAAATGACAGCGGGCAATTATCTCAAGATCATGTGACCTCTTAATTACATGTTGGTGATAGGACACTTTAAAAATAAGCGCAAGCATAAATAGATGCTATATAAATACCTTTTTTTGGTTAACTCTGCCGTATAAATATAGTTTGAATGCGTGATTCTTTCAAACTGCTAATGGAATTCGTATGGGCCTTCTCAATCTGCACTAAATCGGTTGCCTATGGTTGAACGAGATATTTGCGATATGAGATTCAATCACGGACCTTCTTTTTAGTCTGAGCGCATGATTTTATTCAAATTTAGTGTCATTTCAAACCGTCAATAGAATCCGCGTGGGCCTTCTCCCAACACTAAATTTGAATCTCATTTCACATTTCAATTTTGCTACATCAGACTAAATCTGTTGCCTATGTTTGAAGGGCAAATTTTTTATACTACTAAACTCAGTCAGCCCCCCAAATCACAAAGTCCAAACTCAGGTTAGCCCGAGGGGAAAAAAAAAAAACCGAAACAACGACAAGTGACACCTCACTCACTAGTCGCTCCCGACGCCGCCGCTCCTCTCGGCCTCGCTTGGTCGGCTGGTCCTAACCCTAAGCTGCCGCAAGCTCCCACATCACTTCCCCCTCCGGCCGTCGGCGGCGGCGCATCCAGCGCGCGCGACGAGAGCCGCCGCGTCGCTCGGATACGGAGGCTGACGGGAGGCAGCTCACCGCTGGCACGACGGGCGGCGGCGGCGGCGGGGACTCCGGCGGGTGCGACGGCGCCGGCAACCAAGCCATCCTGCAATGTAAGTGGATTCTTGGTGCTGTCTCTACGTATGCTCGCTACATTTTATGATTCGAATCACGGGTTGCTTGTGCGTCATGTCGATGATTAGTGCCCCTTTGTCTTGCAGCTTTCAGCTTGGTTCGCCCGCTCCGTCGCCGCTGAAACAGCCAGCAGCCTTCTTCCGCTGAAGACCGGCAGGCAGCCAGTCGCATTTCCACTGCGGACCCATCGAGTGGCACTGGATTGGCATGGAGTGGTGACCAACCCAACTTACGGTTCTTTTCTTTCGTTGGTAAGATATACCGTCTTGCTTGTTTCTTCCTAAGACTTGATTGTTCTGGGAGATCCATCACCTGCTAGTCCTACCTTTGAGCCCTTAAATCCAAGTTTTCCAATAGAACATACGAAATGGGTATTCGACTGAAAAACATTGCACAGCGCAAGTCCAGCCCTGCTCCCTCCTGTGGCTGGTGCAGCTATGCGATATTCTGATCTTCCTTTGAGCCAGTCTTCATTGCTTTCTTTAGTGAAGTCCTAACTTAACATAGCTTACTCTTATGGTGTGTAGGTTGCTGAGAAACAAACATGTCGACCGGTGACATCCTACGGGCAGAGTTATCATCCAAGACACCTCCTTTCGGTCTGAGGCTATGGATTGTGATTGGAATCTGTATTTGGGTAGTAATTTTGTGTATACTTGGTTTCATGTGCTTCTGGTCCATATACCGGAGGAAACCGAAGAAGTCTTTTGATAAGATGCCTGTGTCTCAAATCCCGGATGTTTCAAAGGAGATTGCAGTAGATGAAGGGCGTGAACATGCTATTGTTGAAAACTACCGTGTGCAAGAAAGCCATATGCTGTCAGTTCAGGAGAAACCTTACGAGAAAAATTCAGAGAAAATGCTGGGGCATTTGGTTAGGACCAAATCGAGTGATGCTGATAATTTGAGCCAGTGCAGTTCAGCATACCAGTGTGAAAGGGCTGGGAGTTCATATTCTGGCGACGAAGGCAGCTCAGGCAATGCAAGGAGGCAGTATTCTCAGTATGCTACTGTCTCTGCATCTCCCTTGGTCGGTCTTCCTGAGTTTTCACATCTGGGTTGGGGTCATTGGTTTACTCTGAGGGATTTGGAGCATGCAACCAATCGGTTTTCTAAGGAAAATGTTATTGGAGAGGGTGGATATGGAGTCGTTTACCGTGGTCGACTCATAAATGGAACTGATGTTGCTATAAAAAAGCTGCTTAATAACATGTAAGCTCTGATGGTTACTAGTTGTTTGCGTAAAATATTGTCCTCTTTAATGGGCTCAGCATATTGATATTGTTTGATACATCACTGTAGGGGCCAGGCAGAAAAGGAATTCAGGGTTGAAGTTGAGGCTATTGGTCATGTCAGGCATAAGAATCTTGTTCGCCTTCTAGGTTATTGTGTTGAAGGAATCCACAGGTGAATCTCTTTCCTGATCAAGTGCACTGACTGATGGCTAGCTTTTGCCTCTGCTATCACATTTATGTACTTTCATAGGATGACTACTGATTTTACCTGATTGCACCCTAGGTTCGCGATAAGTCCTCCAGATTATAACCCCTCCAAAAAGTTCAGCACTTTGCTAAACTTTAAGAATGCACTTGCCAGAGTACATTCATTCGGTTCTGCAATTCAGATCTTGAATCTTGTGGTCTCGTACATCAATTTGTTATTATAGATGTAATCGTTTTAGGTGGCAAGGTATTAGATGAAATCACTTTACTTGAACAATGTCGGAATCGAATCATAGACACCTCAACTGTGGCTAGAGATGGCAACGGGCAAAATGCCCGCGGATAGCAGCAACACATGCCCGTGCCCGCAAGCCGAATCCTCTGCCCGTGCCCGTGCCCAATATCCGCTGCGGGCAAGGAACGCCGCCCGCGCCCGTTGCCCGCGGGCAACTCGTGCCCGCGGGCATGCCCGTGTGCCCGCCGGCGTCGTGGAGGCACTGCAGTCCGGCAGCGCCGTCGCATAGGGAGGACGGCTGGACGGCGTCGTCTCGCGGTCACCATCAACGTCTGCGCGTGGAGGAGGGTGGCCCAACAGTCTCGTCGCCATCTTGCTCTATAGCATCAAGATTTTGATTCGGTCCTGCGAGATCTAGAGACAGGAGGTTGAGAGAGAGAGAGAGAGAGAGAGAGAGAGAGAGAGACAGAGAGAGAGAGAGAGAGGCATGGAGGTCACCGGGGCAGCCCTGCGCGCCTACGCTGCAGCCGAGACCAGAGAGAGGAGAGCATGGAGGAAGCCTGATGTGCTGGAGTTCGTGGTGTGAAGAGAGAGTGAGCGAGGATTGAAGAGGAAGGAAGCTTCCTGGAAGGAGCCTGTTGACTTAGTAAATGAGTGATGCCTGGGTCCCATGAGAATAGAATAGGTCGCTGGTGGTGTGTGATATTGCAGGCGCATGTGGTTGGAGAGAGGCAAGCAGCAGATCTTTGCGGGCAAACGGGCAAGCGGGCGCGGGCACAGATTTTATTTGCCCGTTAAGATTTATCCATTGGGTTTGGTGTGCTGTCCGTGCCCGTGCCCGCGGGCACAAATCCCTGCCCGAATCCGCTACTATCGGGTTGGATATCCACGGGCATACGGATATTCGATGCCCGTTGCCATCTTTAACTGTGGCATAGTGTATTGTGTCTGATTCGTTCATTTGCTGCAAATGCCTTCCATGCTCCTTTTGGAATAAAAATGCTCCCCAGCTGTGGCATTCTGAAGCCCCATAGGTCTAGCTAACCATACTTAGCCTCAAATTTAAGGATTATGTCCGTTAAACTGTGTGGTAAATTTGGTAGCCAACCAAAGAGTTTCTTAATCAAATGAAACACCGCCATTCACTAAATTATTAGCACCATATACATAGCTCTAGAAGCTGGCATACACCAAATTCTTGCAGTATCGGTGCCTTATGTAATGCTATGTGTAACTGTATGTCATGTGAGAATAAGACTGCTAAATTAATCGTGAAGGTTGGTAGTTGCTCCAGAATTCTATGTAAAAAAATTTAGGTGATCACATTGGTTTCGACATAAACAGTGTCTTCTTTAATCAGGTTTACCTGTTTGTTGTTTGATAGGCTAGAACAGATACTCATGTTGCTCGGGTTTGTACAAGTAAAAGATTCTAATTGCCATGCTTTTATAAGGAATTGTCAACTTAAAAGGACACATAGCTGACTAAAGAACCCCCCCCCCCCCCCCCCCCCTTCCTCTCAATTCCATAAATGTTAAATTAGATATAGCAGACATGATCCTTGTTTTTTTTTAATAATGCCTTCTTTTGCTTTCTTCATTAAAGATTAAGCCCTACTGTGATATTTATAATTGTCAATGCATATAACGCAGATGCAGCTGCATATACATCTTCTGCCCATCATTTTTTTTCTTGTCATGATTCAGGATGCTTGTGTATGAGTATGTAAATAATGGGAACTTAGAACAGTGGCTTCACGGTGCCATGCGACAACATGGAGTTCTTACTTGGGAAGCCCGGATGAAAATCGTTCTTGGAATTGCTAAGGCGTAAGAAATGAATTAATCATCACTGTCCCTCCTGTTCCTCTTATGTACTAGCTCATTAGCTGGGTGATACATTGTTGACTACTGAAATATGCAGGCTTGCTTATTTACATGAAGCCATAGAGCCAAAAGTTGTGCACCGTGATATCAAATCAAGCAATATCCTAATTGATGAAGAATTCAATGGCAAACTTTCTGACTTTGGATTGGCAAAGCTACTGGGCGCAGGGAAGAGCCATATCACGACCAGAGTTATGGGTACTTTTGGGTATGCTCTTTGCTTTGTATTCTCTTATAGCACTTAGCTTCACTAACTGGAAATGTATGGTATTCATTTTCAGTAGCAAATCTAAGATTAGAGCTTTGTGCTTTTTGTTCTAAAGCAAATAGCTTCATGGGAGCTTGATATGGAAATAATCTTTCATCTTTTGTTTTGCCACCATTCAGGTATGTGGCCCCTGAATATGCTAACACAGGTTTATTAAACGAGAAGAGTGATGTCTACAGTTTTGGGGTCCTACTATTGGAAGCAGTGACTGGAAGGGATCCCGTTGACTATGGTCGGCCTGCTAATGAGGTGGGCGTCTACTAAATCTGGTCTTTCTGTCATGCATGCTACAGAAGTCCGCGTTGTTTCACAATATCCCCTCTTTTTCTTTTTCAAATGAATTGTAAGTATATTTCCAATTTCCTTCTCTTAATATCAATTACAGGTGCATCTGGTGGAGTGGCTCAAGATGATGGTCGGCTCGAGAAGAGCAGAGGAAGTAGTGGACTCTGACATGGAGTTGAAACCAACCACTCGGGCTCTTAAGCGAGCCCTTCTAGTGGCATTGCGGTGCGTCGACCCAGATGCTGAGAAAAGACCCACTATGGGCCAAGCTGTTCGGATGCTTGAGGCAGAAGATGTCCCGTCTCGAGAGGTTGTACTTCTTATCCTTGTAACCCTCCTGCTACAATCATACTGTTGCTGTTACAGTTAGGCCCTGTTTGAAACCTCTTAAGGATAGTTGTTAGCTGCTAAAATTAGCACTAAAGGTTTCAAGCACCCTAGCTAATAGCTCAGCTAATTGTTAGCTACCACCCCACTAACAATTATCCCATTAGCTCCTCGAATCCAGCTAATATTAGCTAATAGGTGGCTAAAGGTCAGCTAATAATTAGAGGTTTCAAACCCTTTCAGCTAATAATTAGCTAGCTAATAGCTAACAGGTAAAATTAGCTCACTAACAATTATCTCTAAAGGTTTAAAACAGGGCCTAAGGCCCTGTTCCAAACCTCTAGAGCTAATAGTTATCCAGCTAACAGCCACTAGCTAAAAAATAGCTGAGTTTAGCAGGGGTCGGGCAGCTTGCCGACTAATCGTTAGTTGGGTATCGACTAATCGTTAGCGCAGGCATTAGCTGGACCCGTTCCAAACCTCTGCCGCTAATTTTAGCTGCTAATTGATATCCCTAGAGGTTTGGAACAGGGCCTAAGTCTGAATCTTTGTTGGGATCTTCTACAGGACCGTAGGAGCCGAAGGGGCCACACCCACAACAGCAACACGGATACCGAGTCGAAGGCAAGCTCAAGCGAGTTCGAGATAAGCAGTGATCGAAGGGAGTCAGGACCGTCCGCGAGGTACCAGGCCTAACTCCTGATGAGAGCAGAGGTCATCATGGCCAAGAACTCGATGCCGAACCTGCGAGCATTGGTGGCGTGGATGGATGGATGGTTGGGTGGTAGAGATAGGAAATGACATTTCAGGACGATATTGCATTTTGTACTGTAGGTATTTTCCTTGGTGCCTTGGTGGTAGTGAGAGAGCAGAGTCATCCCCTGAGACTGGGACATGCTGTAATCTATGTAATTAAACGCAATAGCGTTTTCCTTCTAACACCACTTGTTCTCGGTCATGGATGCAACCGGTCGTCGCAGTGTTGTGTGGTTTCTGAATCGCCGGAGAACGGCCAATAAAGATTCGTTGCCATGCGTAGCATATACATCACCAGACATGCTGGCTACATAACTAAAGTTCATTGACGAAATTTTGCTTGGCACTTGCACCATAACAAGCGTGCATGAGATTATAAACTGAAAAATGACAACGTCACTAGTATAGTAGTGAGATGATGTTTTTGTATTCTGACTCGGTGATCGCATAGATCATGCCAGTGATACGCCAGACGTCACTTGATTGTGGTATCTGCACAGCAGCAGAAAAATGCATCTTATCACGTTGACAACTAAGCTTAGCATAATCACAAACATGTATGACAGTATAAATTGAAAAATGCCATCACGCAGAGTACAGCACACCTGATGTTTTGTATTTTAACTCAGTGATCACAATGAGAGTCAAGAAAATCGATGAGTCATTTCTTCAGATACCGGCTGTTGTACTTGCAACAGTATAAAATACATCAATTACTGGCACGCCAACATCGCCTGTCAATTTAGTGCATTTGATCAATTTAATAGTGATTTCACATGCGTCTCTACAAAATTTCATCCACTTATCTAACCAGTCCCAGAAGAATGGGCAGAACATAACATCCATCTACCACGTTTCATTAACTATCCCTGGCCGCTTTAACAGGTTTCACTCTTCGTGTTTCCGCTTTCTTTCTATATCTCTTTTCTTCTGCTCTTTTCTCGCCTGTACTTTGTCTTTGAAGCCCTCGTCATTTATCTTCATAACCGTAAGACGTCTTGCTTTGAATACCTATTGTTTTTGTACAGTTGATTAAAAATTGACACTAACAACAAAAATTTGGGCAATATCTGCCCGGATGCAAACTTAAAAACTAAGCTGAGGTATCTTATCAGCTACCCGCACCATAAACAAACTCCTTACCTTCGTGACATCTTTATTTACTTCTCTGTCATCACACTCACGGGCATCTAATTGCTTCCCGACAACATCTTCTATCTCATGTAAAAGGCATATATCTTTCTGCAGATATGAACGTATCAGCATACAAGTTCTACTGAAAATGGATGAATATTGATTCATTGATACAAAAAGTCAGCACTGTTACAAACTCTATCTAATCCATTTCTCCAGTTAAATATCCTGATCTAAAAAATTCACTAAAATGCTATAACTCATAAGTAGCCTAAGCCTGACAATATCTCATGTTTGGCAGTTAGCAGTACTTCTGTTGTTCAACAAACCATGTCAATATGCCATTTTATGAATCTGCGCTGAAGTTTCCTTTCAGATGGACAAATGATAATTGTATTAGGGCCTTAGGGTTATTAATCATCAAAATAATGCATTCAAAAACCTGTGTAACAAAGCTGATTGCAAGCCCTCCTCTTGAAGCTCTTGCAGTTCGTCCCACCCTATGGATGTAATCACGTGGAAACCTACAAATGGTATAAACAAAACAAGTCAGGCGGACAATATTCACAAAATCTATTGACAAGGACTATTGACTGTTGCCTATAACAGTTATTAATAGTATGACACCTTGGAAGGTCATAGTTGATAACAAGATCAACTGTTTGGATATCCAACCCACGGCTGCCCACATCAGTAGCAATCAGTACAGGAACTTGACCAGATTTAAAACGACTCAATGCTGAGAGCCTTTGTGACTGAGACTTGTAAGAGTGCAATGAAACAGCTGGACGGCCAAGCTCTTGCAACAGAAAATCTAAATATTGGCAGGTCCTGCGAAAGGATGGAAGTAATTGATGAAGAACCAACAGAAAGCATTGAACTGAAATGGATTATATGTTACAGTTTTGCAAGATAACAACCAAAATCAACGATGCAAGATACAGCAACCAACATCATCTATTCGAAACATAATGAAACGAACTTAGCCCATATATACGCTCCAGTCGTAATTTAATCAGAAGTGTTGTCAAAGTATGTGCCACGCGTTTCCTTTTAAACTAAAACATAAGATTGATGACAGGAAATAAATAAAAGGGTGATATACACAATCAGCAGAACTTGTGACCTAAACAGCATTGGCAAATGACAACTTATCATGAGGACGAGTATAACTACAAGATGGTGATCATTGTTTGGGGAAGCATACTCGCCGGTTGAGACAAATACAATGGCTGAACGGATACTGTCTCCCGTCGTTTGGTTAGGATCATCCTTTTGCTTCGTTTTTGGCAGAAGATGTAAAAGATGGAGCTCTTTTCCATCAGAAGGCATGTGAATATATTGCTGCTTTAAGGTCTCTACCGTCTTGAACCCTTCATATGCTTCAAAAAAGTATGAATTGTTGCCAGATAGTTCAAGCAAAGATCGCAGATTATCAGACATTGTTGCAGAAAACAAAAAGGTTTGCCGCTTCTTTGGTAAACAGCCAAATATCACCCTGAGATCCTCCTCAAAATTAACATCCAACACTCTATCTGCCTCGTCCAGCACAAGAAACTGTGACGTAAAGGAAAACCACTTCAGTAATTTGGAATTAGCAGAGAAAGGTGTACATAAACCATTCTTAGGATGCGATTAAGTTTGGTATGGAAGAAAAGAATACATATAAATCAGAAGCGAATTATATTGTAACTGAACATAAACAACAAAATGCCTAATTCGCATCGATCATTGAATGTAAAACAATAAATTGTTTACTTTTATGATTCTGTAATAGAAGTATGGAACATCATCAGGCCTTTGGATACACAATAAAAGGTCTTTCTTCTCCGACAAGAATATCTAATTGTCTATAGGTACCCAAAACAGCGCGCGTCTTAGTGTAATCCAGTACTCCTTTAAGCTATCGATTTTCATCTCAAAGGAAATTCAGTAAGAGATCGATACATAAAATGGCTAAAGTAATAAGAAACATGTCAAGCAAACCGAACCATAGCTGTATGAGCAGAGAAAAGAGAAATTTCGAGGTAAATAACGCACACAAGCAATGTCTGGGTGGACGCTGTAAAGGAAGCAATGTGCCAAGTGCCAACCTTGGTGCGAGCGAATACTTTGGCGAGGTCAGGGTCGTTTTTGACCAGCGTCGCGATGCGTCCAGGGGTGGCGATGACGACGTGGGGGCGGCGCGAGAGGCCCTTGGCCTGCGCGAGCGAGTCGAACCCTCCGATGGCCGCGAGGCACCTGATGCCCAGCGGCGCGCCGAGCGCGCGGAACTGCTCGGCGAGCTGCGCCGCGAGCTCGCGCGTGGGCGCGAGCGCGAGCGCCGCGACGCCGTAGGGGTCCTCCCCGAGGCGGTGCAGGATGGGCAGCGCGAACGCGGCCGTCTTGCCGCTACCGGTCTCGGCGATGCCGAGGATGTCCTCCCCCGCCAGCGCGCGCGGGATGCACCGGCGCTGCACCGCCGTGGGGCGCCGGATGCCCAGCGCGTGGCACGAGTCGACCAGCCACTGCGACAGGCCGAGCTCCGCGAACGTGGCGGCCGAGGCCGTGGCGTCGTCGGACTGGCCGGTTTCGGTCACCATGGTGGAAGCTGGCTTGGATTCGCCGTCGTCGGCCTCGACGGCGGCGGCGGCGGCGGAGGAGGAGTCATCGGACTGGCTGGTCTCGGTCTCGACGGCGGCGGCTGCCGCGGGCTCTGGGATTTGAGGTTCCGGCTGGGTCAGGACCACGGGCTCGGCCTCGGGTTTAGGCTTGGGCTCCCGCTTGGTCCGCTTGGAGAAGAGGCGGAAAGGTTGCGCCTCGCCGACGACCTCCATGCTGAGGCGCGCGGTGCTACAAATGCCTAAGCTTCAATTCACACACCCAGCAAGCCGCAGCGGCAGGCGGTTGATCAACCGTGTCGGACAGTGGCAGGCGGCGGGGCGGATGGCTGCTAGGTTTAGGCCGGCGGCGCAGAGAGAGTCGAGAGATGGCGGGTGCGGGCGTGACTGAGTAGTCATCAAGCAGGAGAAGAGAAGGACGCCGCTCGGACGAGCCGGGCCGTTGTTTTCGAACTTGGGCTAGAGCGTGTTGAAATACATTGGGCCGAATTAAATACATGCTGGACTCGCCCTCAACAACGGTCTAAATGGGCCATCGAAATCCTCGGCCTTTCTACCACCGGGCCTCGTGACGTCCATTTCAAGTTTTCACTTGGGATTTCGCCGGTAGCTCTTGCCGGCGAGCGGCGTGCTGTTTCCGCAGTTGCATTGGCGATTTTCATGTCACCAAGCCACGGGTCCGGCCATTCAACTTTTCATGTCAGTGAAGCACCGTGGATAACCGTAGGGAGCAGCAGAATCATCACCGTACACATTCAGCTGAGAGCAAATAAAATGCAATGGACTGATGAACATGCATCTTCCAGCCAGTATCTACTGTACTTCTTACTGAGTAGCTTCTGCGTTGGGCCTCCAGAATTGTCTACGTGATTGATGGCCTCAGCGAGCCACCTTCAAATGATGCGTATGCATCGATCCCAAATGGCAACAGTGTATTCACATTCGAATTCCTTGTCAAACTAATCATTACAAAAACATTTCCCTACATATCCGGTTTAAAGCTCTGCTTCTGCTCACATGCTACGAGAACTGAGAATGGTAATAGAACATCTAGACTCGAACATTCTATGCTTACCAAAAATACAAATCAACTTCCTTTTCCGCTTTGTTCTACATCTTCCATCCTGCACCGACATACCATCTAAAAATTCCATGGATATTCAGGAATGAAGTGCATCGCATATCAACACCAGAAGGCAACAAAATGTGATAGTTAAATCACAACCATCATTGTGTGCAACCTCCATGTCAGGGGGGGGGGGAGGGTGAAGAACTTGTCCGTAGATCAACCAGCAATTCTGAAACAGCTGGTGGTAACTGGTAAATGTGCTATTCAGACTATACTCATTTATCATAGGAATGTAGTAAGCTTCTCAAACGATTCGAACGTTCAACATCTTCAAATTAATAAAAAAACACTAATTGCTCTGCAGCTGCTATAATAAACAATAAAGTGCTGAAATGGACAGGTGATCTAACTATTAGTGAAAGGACTTATGCTACCTATCTAGCTTTGATAGTGACGTTTGAACCGACATAAAAGAATACTTTGTGGATTTGATTGATAGCGAAAGACCACGTTGTGGCAAATGATCGACGGAATTCCTTTGAACTAACTGGCAAACATGAAGTCAAGGTTTTATGGATGTTGTTAGCCGAGCAAGAGATAGACTTAAAGTAGAAGTATTCAGCACCAATCAATTCATTGGTATTTACATTTGTACTGCCTCGTGTGCTGTACGCCTACAGATTAGATGAATTTGAATAATTCAACAGTGGTCAACTGGCAATTCAAGATGAACATGGTAAAAGAATGCTAGCAAGTTGTAAATTATACAAGTTGAGAGTTACTTGTGGTGTCCAGGTAAGTATGGCAAAAGAAGCAGCACAATTGTTAATTTGATAGGAAAAACATCCTTGAGAATAAATGTGTAAATTTACCGACAAATTCGTTTCCTACTTCAAATATTTGGCAAGATGCGTATGGGAGCATCTGAGCATGCAATGGATGAACAAAACCTCCCAGCTAATCTGGTGTGGTATACAAAGAGCACATACATTCCAAGTGCTCCACTATCAGGTACATTTGGAGGTTTGCACAGGAAGAGTAATAAATAAAATACACAAAAATGTAGAATGGATGGCACCTGTTTCAGATGAACGCGTAACCAATTAAACATTTCATGACAAGAAATACATCAAGATGGTATGCCAAATGACAAACCCTGGACGAAGGCCCTCTGAATTTTTTTGTGCCAGCCATCAGAAGAGTATATGAACACCAATAATTATCACAGGACAAGCTCACGTGTCACAAGTTGCAAGTATTAACTCCGTCTTTGCAATCCCTCGTCAAGTTGTTAAATGTCTCAACTTGTGTCTTTGCTCTGAAGAATACCTCAGTGTCCACAATCACCCTCATGTACTCATCAAACGGTACTGGCTTCCCCCCACTGAGGGCTGTCGTCTCATTGTACCATTCACTGCTGTTTGACCAAAGCTCCTTGTAATCATCAAGCAAATGCACATGGAAATGTGACCTGAGCTTGTCAAAGTAATTATAGAATGGCTCATTAGTTGCAATGTAAAGATCTCTCCAAGGCTTAATGAGCTTGGGCACCTTCTCGGCGAGTGCGTCAGGCGATGTGTCCGCATCCAAGTTGGGATACATTTTCTTATGTTGTGCCTTCCACCCCCTGACAACATGTAAACCATCATAATCCCAGTCCATCCTCCCTGCGATCTGAGTCACAATGTTCATCAGTCTCTTCGACTTCCAAATAGCATACCATGGCCTTTGGATGACCTTGGCCGCTCGCCCTTCACATACTCTGTACCAGTAATTCTCAGGCTCCTGCCCATTAAACTGCCTCCATATGATGTTGCTCTTGTCCCTCTTAAGCTGCATTGGTGTCACCTTGTACGACGGTACCTTCCGCACCGTGATCCTGCCAGGACCCTTCTTCTTGTCCCAACGCTTCCAATCCTTCAAGAAATCCCCTTCCTCAACCACAGTCGCAGACTCCTTCAAGTGCTCAAAATCGAAGTAATACCTGAAATCCTTCCCATCGACATCCTTGCCATCCACCGTGTGCGCCCCAGACAAACATAAATTCAGATCCATCACGAACGTCCGGTTCAGGAACTTGGCTTCGCCGAGCCCGCACAAGAAGCTCCAAATGAACTGGTTCATGCTCTTGCAATGGTCACCGCCTCTCATGTAGTACAAGTACTTCCCCTTCTTGAACTCCGCCTCTGATCCAACCACCGGGATCGTGTCGTTGATCTCCGCATCCACTGGCGGCGTCTTGACCCGCGGGGACTTGGAGCCCTTCCGCTGCGGCTGCCGGCGAGCTGCATTTGTCCCCGACCGGAACTTGCCGACGCTAATGATCTCAAGAGTGCACCCGTCGCCGGAGGCGAGGCTGAACCGGCGGTAGTCCCTGTACCGGCGCCACGACTTCTCCCGCCGGTTCCGGAACCGCCAGGCGACGTCGCACACCCCGGGCTTGGGCCCCGGAACCGGCGTCTCGTAGCTGAGGAAGATGATGGACTTGCGGAGGAAGGCCTTGGCGTTGAACGCCTTGACGGCGGCGAGCACGCGCGGGTCGGAGCAGTTGAGCGGCGCGTCCGGGTCGCAGGCGGTGGCGTTGAGCGCGGGCGCGCTGGACACCGCGGAGGCGGAGTCGTCGGGGTCCTCCCGCGCCGGGGCGGGGATGGCGGGGGACGAGGAGGAGTTGAAGTCCTCGCCGGTGGGGAGGAGCGAGTCGTCGGGGACGAGGAAGGTGGAGTTGGGGAGGACGCGGGAGAGCGAGGTGGTGATGGCGGCGGAGGACTGGAGCCAGGGATCGGGCGGCTGGTAGGTGACGGCGACGACGGTGACGACGAGGACGGCGAGCACGAAGAGGGAGAAGCACACGTTGCTGGCCGCCTTGATGAGCGACTGCGAGACGGGGACCTCGGCGACGTCCGCGGAGGAGGGCCCGCGGCGGCGGAAGAGGGGGGAGTCCTCGCCGCCGCTGCCGCCGTCGGGGGCGTCGTCCTGATCGGAGGAGGACATCCTGGATCTGGGGAGTGGGGAGTGCAGGTGAGATTTGGAGAGAGGCGGTGGGTGAGAGATGATGCCGTGGCGTGGCGAGGGGAAGAGTGTTTGTTGCGCTGTGTCGGCGCCGGCGCGTTTTATTAGGGGAAAGAAAGATTGCGCACGCACGGTACAGTCACTCTTCCTCCCTGCTGCTCTGTCCGAAAACGAAAGCTTGTGAATGGTGGTGAGTCACTCACCGCTGATGACGGCAGGGTCCCTTTGCTCCTTCAGGGAGCCATTGAAACCCATGAATTTTACACGAATCGTACACAAATTTTATAGAAAATAGTTTAATTTCATAAAAAAAAATGCAGAAAAGAAACTTTTTTCCCTCCAATCCAAACGAGCCCTCATTCTGCAAGATGCCCAGATGTGTATGGTGGTCACTGGTCACTAGGCGTGTGATCAGGGAATTACATGTTTATTGTAGTTTGAAGGTCGACGAGATGGCACCGTAAAACTTGAATTTTTGGCGATTTCTTGGTCCAAATTTGAAATGTATCTTGCATATATCTGCGAACCACTTATGCTTGTTTCTTGTACTCATTGTCAATGGAAAGTGCATTTCGTCTTGTGAAAAATTCTACTAAGTACCTCTATCAAGGTTAAAACGTCTCTCTCTTTTTTTTTTTTTTTGTCTTTTCTAATTTCTATAGACTTGCGATAAGATAAACAAAAGGTGGAATATATCGGGGCCAAGAAATGGGTAGGGCAAGTCCAAACGAGGCCCACTGATATGTACCCAGGCAGGCCACAGAGGTCGACCCGGTTAGCCCAAACAGCAACAACACCGCAAATTTAAAGCGGCCCGTCAGCCCATTCACACCTTACTCCGAGAGCGAACGCTCGAGCCACCATTGCCGACGAGACGAGAGAGCGGGTGGAGCGTGGCCGGGGAAGAAGAGGAGGCGGAGGCGAAGACGATGGCGGAGCAGGGACTGAGCCTGGGCATCCTCATCGACATCGTCGACGAAGAGTGGATGCGGGACACCCTCCCGGCCGACGGTGCGTATCCCCCTCCCTACTTCCCCCCTCTTTCTCGCGATCCGTCCCCTTGCTGTGCTGACGCCCTCCGCGCTGGTTGTTGCAGACATCCCCGTGCCGCCGGCCATGGCCGTCAAGACTGAGGACGCCGAGGATCCAGCTCCCTCAAGTACGCGCGTTCTGCCTACTTACCTATCGGTCATCTATTTCGCTGTTCGTGGTGTCGCAATTGGTTTGGTTCGATCTGCCCACAGAGGGAAACTCCGGATGAGCGTAGTCAGATGCGTAATGTAGACTTGAAAATATGAGTAGGAGTAGCGGGTTAGGCCATACCGACATAGGCATCATCCTGAACTGCAGTGTTGAGGCTAAGCGTTTATGTTGGCTGAACTGCAAACGAGAGTGGGGAAAAAAGCAGGGAACAAAATGCAAGAACTCCCAGCGTTTCCCAGGACATATAGATGATTATTTCCCTTATATAAAATTATCCACAGGGTGTGTATCGTCTGAACATTTCTTACATCTAGATAGTTCTATCTGTTCCTTGAATTGTGGACGAATGCCCAATAATTATAATTTAGCAAGTGTGTTATTATTCAATCAACTGAAAAGTTAATATAATCGTTATACAACATCACTATCTTTACATGTTGAGTTATAAACTTATAATGGAAAGTTGAAAACTGTAGCCTCTGAAGGATAAGTGAGCATGGTACTCTTTAACGAATTATATGCACAAATTCCATTTGTTATATAGTTAGTTGAGGGGCGTGATGCTTCTATTCCAACATAAGTAAAATCATGTGAGCAAATGACTAGCAAACCCTTGATATTATACAATTGGGTTATTGTTTATTAAGTGTCCGGGAAACTATAAGCCAAGAGTTTATTCCAGGCTGGAGTTTATCATTTGAATTAGCATGCTGATCCTTGCCAGATGTTTCACTGAACAATAATGGAGCTCTGGGGCCTATTTCTCTGTCTTTGAGAAGAGAAGACCAAAGACCCTTTTGAATGCAAATTCAGTCTATTTGTTATCGTGTCTTTTAAGGAGCCCATACCTTAAAACATTATCTTGTTAGACCCTGGTAGAATGCTGACAGTACACTCTTTATAAATATTTATCTTAATGTTTTATGATCTTAAGGCCACGTTTTAGTAAGCATCATATCATCAGTGGCTAGAGCTTATTCTGATTTTTCTGATATGGTTTTCTAAATACCTACAGATCAGGAAAGCCAACCAGCACAAGGGGAAGTATGGCGTGATTTTGCCTTGGAAAATCTCTGATATCTCATGCTCTACAAGGTAGGAATTGTGCACAGCGTGAAACAATGCAAGATTACAAACATTTAGGATACACCCCAATATCTTGTGCCTCTACATAGGGAAACCACCAGTCTGGGGAGGCAAATATTGTATTTGTATTGTAGATTTGATGTTAGATTTGCAACAAGCTGCTTTCGTCTTCATCAGCTGAAACTATAATTTTCTGTAAATGAATTAAAAATATCACAAAGGATATGAAAACCTGTTCTTGGAACTCAAAGGCAAGAGGGTCCATGTTCTTGAAACAGAAATTCATGCACGTTTGTAGTAAATCCTCTTATCTTTGACTATTATGCAATTGTTTAACGTTTCCTACTATTTTAATGGGATCAGATATCAAGGAGAATGACCACAGTGCAATCCAATTTGAATACTATTGTATTGCACATATTAAACTCTATGATCATAGCAAACCTGTAACCTTCACATTTAGTGTCTGTTTAGATGCAGTAAAGCATGATTAGGTCTCTGAATAAAATTATCAGCTGGTGTGCTAATAAATCCATACTTAATGTGGTGCGAGTTGCAGGTCCTCAAGAGATGAAAATTCTATACCGGAGGTCTAGGAGCCGAGCCAACATCGTGGCTTCTTTTGCCAAGGAAATGTTCGTCTCAGCTTTGTTTAATATCTGGTTTGAAATGTAGTTCGGTGTAGTAGCCACATTTAAAATCTATGCAAGTGCTGCGGACATTGGTTGCATTATGGTGTTGAACCTTGTGGTAGCCTATTATAAATTCCATATCGATGATGGTAGCCATATAGGCATGCAAGTGCTCTAGATATTGGCCGCATGATGGCGCTGAACCTTGTGGACTATTTCTGACTTTCTGGCATTGAACTTTTGAACTATTGATTTAACTAAGTATAAGTGTTTCTTAACCCAGCATAAGGAATGCTTTCGTACTTGCATTCCAACCTGTGATTGTTAACTTGTTCTGCATGGATCCTGTGCAGTCACATGCCAATCCTCCTTAATTTGCACTTACTTCGTGCCAAATGTACTTTGCACTTCGAGTGCTACTCCATTCATCCCATGTGTTGTAACTTGTAAGGCCTTTTGCATATGTTCTTCACATCCTTTACAGAGAGGCACACTGACCACTGACTCAGCTGGTTGCATCTTCATGCATGCATAGTATTCTTCTTGATCGGCTTCCATCTACGGCGCAACTTGCGTCCTGTCAAAGCGCATGCTAGGTTTACGCTTTAGCTGTCAAAGTGGCTGCATCGTACTACTATAACTATAACCAGGCAATCATCAGAGCCGGCCATTTCCCAATCATTGGCCATGATCTCCCTTGGCCTGTAGCGACCTTTTCTTATGCCTCACTAATGATGGCACATGACGGCTTAACGATAAAACCTACCGTACGCCTTCACCTTATCACGTCTTGCATTTGTATGAAATCATGATGTGTCCGTTAGGAAAAGAAAGAAGAAGAAGAAGAAATCATGACGTGCTCTTGCTGATTGTTTGTAAGAATCTCTCTACAGTTTGTTGCAGCTGTTGTTTATGTTCGAAGTACGTCTGGTGACGATGCCAGGCTCTCAATTTGGAAAAAAGTACCGGTTTCTTTGTACTACGGCAATGGAAAAGAGGCAGGAGCTTTGTTGTAAACATATGGTGAAGTGGTCGTGTAATGATGGTTTCAATCATCGTCTGTGTATGAAAGAATATGCTGTTGTGGTAAGCTAGTATGCCATTGCTCCGACTGATCGAACACACGCTGGACGAGAATTTTATGTTCGTAACGGTGCATGTGCCGCAGCAACATACTCACAATCAGCGCAATCCTTGAGAGATTGCTTTCTCTTGAAATCATGTTTAAAAACAAAAGAACATTGTACTAACTCTCACTCAAAGGCATATGGTCCCAAACTCCCAATGCAGCTAGCTTATAATGCGAGTGTTATCAGACTGATGATGATGATGATACTTTAATCGTTAATCATACAGAAACATATGCAAGCACTGCACCATACCAGAATAAACTAGGGATCAGCTTAACACACTGTCATCAGGGCTATCATGAAGGCAGGCAGAGTGCATCGCAACTACGCATGCTCGGTATCGTATCACACCGAATTTTATATGGGTGGTGGCGGAAAGCATGTGTCAAAGGGCAATCAGGCCGTAGGCGCCGCTCGGTCGCTCCCCAACCCATTTCTTATGCTCGCTCCCCCAACTTGGCGCGCTCGGGACGATCCGTTCCATGTGCCGCGCCCTCCTTCCCCTCGCAATTATTTCGCTGATCCGTAGTTTTCCACGCCTATATATACGCGCGTACTACGCTCCCCATGCTTCCTACAGCTCAGTGACTCGATCAGCAGCAGCTCGGTTAGGTAGTAGCAGTCGCGTGACGCGTCCACGTACGTACGCTTGCTGCTACATGGGTCTCGACGTGTTCACGGCGAGGGAGGACAGGATGCCGCGCGCGGCGTGCCGGTACCAGCGTCTCCACGGCGAGGTCGCCGACGGCGGCGATGGGGATGACGGCGGCAGGCTGCCGTCGGTGGCGGCGGTCGGGAGTGTCAGGGTGCGGCGGCCGCTGCGGCTGCGGAGACGGGCCTGCAAGGCGGCGGCGGCCGGGCGGTGGAGGGCGACGACGACGGCCGCCGGCGGCGGGAAGAGGTTGCTCCGGTTGCGGCTCCTGCGGCTGGTGCTCCTGGCGCCGGCGCGTCGCGTGGCGGCGCTGCTCGCCGAGCTGGTGCGGCGGCTGGCGGTGGCGATGGCGGCGAGCGCGGTCGACGCCGCCGCCGGGGACTGCCCCGCCATCGTCTTCTCCTCGCAGTGGGGGCTCCCCGTGCTGTCCCACTCGTCGAGCACCGGCGGCGGCCGCAGCGCGGCCAGGCTCCGGGCGCTCTACCTCGAGAGGTCCGCCCGCTCCGCCTCCGGCGCCCCATGCTGACCAATGGCTGATGGGTGCGTGCTGGCTGATCGCAAGCTGCAATGGCAGCTGGGAGGTCTCGTACCAACCACTAGCCAGTAGCCCGTGTAGTAAATCTTGTTAAGGCTTGTGATAGTACGCCATGCACATGGCTAAGCTAGCTTGCAAGACTGTACGCTGTACTCTCCAAGTACTTTGCATACGTTTAACTAAGCCAACTTGCGATTCAGTTTTGGAAGAAAAAAGAGGCCGTGCTGTACGTTTTGGCTCCTTATTTGTTTGACATGAGAGATCGGGTATCATTGATTTACCCTAGTGAAAAAACTCACAGCATCTGCATTGTGCGGCATGGTTGTTGCTCTGCTTTTACAGATGCACCAGCATGACAGAAAAGGCCAATGCCATTTCAGGAACTGGCACGAATCTCTCGTTGTACTAGTAGTTCTCAACCGAATGGCATACGGCATACCTGCCTGATAATAGAAATTGGTTAGAACCATCACGACCACACAATATGCATGTCTGAAGCGCACTGCTTAACAGCATCAGTATACTACACCAGCAGCAGCCGCGCACACAGTTGCACAACGCACTAGTAAGCTGTCATCAGTTTCGCTTCGTTCACATTTCTCTTTCCAACCTAGTATGTTTATGTACATGACTGGAACTTTAAAACAGCTATATACATTGAAGGCACACACCATTACACAACGTCTATTGGTATAGAACGTGCAGTTGAAAATCCTTGATGGTTATTTCTGAACTCAGCCGACCTTGCAGGGGCAGCAACAGGTTCAGGGTAGATGCCTTCGGAACTTTCCATGTTATCCAGAGCCCTTCTTGCATATATCGTAAACCCAATCATAAAGAGAACAGCGACAACAGCAGAAATAATGTTGTACACTATCTCCACTCTCGACATTCGATGCTTGTGATACTTCAGCTCTGCCAATGTGCGTATCAGGCGTCCACTACACAGAAGTAGCACAAATCATTAAGATCACAATGAAGGAATACTTGCTAGAGCAGTTGTCAAGTGCTGAACAATCCATGCTAGTGCTTCTGTTTAACTTGCATACCATGCTCAAACTGAATCATTACATCTATGAAATCTATTACAAGTAATCAGAGATATTAAAAGGTGTAGGTCTGGAACTAACCTGTAGATGTTAACAAACACGTCAGGGATCATTCCAGCAACTGAACCACATATGTATGGGCTGAACTTCATCTCGGTGACAGTTACAGCATAGTTTAGCATTGCATATGGGAATGGTGAAATTCTTAACAATGCAACCACTCGGAATTGCTTGAACCAAGTTCCTTCACCAGCCAGTTTAATCAGCGCAATCTGCCGTGGCCATTTCTTTTCTAACCAGCGCTGTATGTTGACAAACAGATGAGAACAGAGAAGTAGCACATTATAATTCAGGATACTGAATACTGCATATATAAAAAGGCAAATAGTCTCATATGCAGGTGAAGCTTAGAAACTAAGAAACATTACATTGAGGCGATCACGAAACAGTGAGCCAATCCAATACGGTATCGACATGCCGATGGTGATCCCCGCCATGATGATCAAGAAGCCGAGACCATAGCCGAACACTATTCCTGTTAACCACATTGAAGGACCAGAAGGCAGGAACACCACTGGAAACAGTGCCAGAGATGCAATGATCACAAGCGCTAACACCGGACGTCCAAAAGACCTTGCTTCCCATCGAATAATCGGCATGATCACCTACAACATACGAAGCAGAACAGTATGTAGTTGGTTAACCTCTTCAATCAACCAGATCGTCATTGCTTTACTTCATTGCACACCAATGGAATATACACCATTTTGATGATACCTATTTGGAAAACCAAACATAAATGCCACCTACTGCATATGTGGATTATGGACAGAAACTTAATAAAACTACTAATAACTACAATTCTTGAAGCACTAATAATATGGTTGATAATTAACATGTTGAACTAGTTACAATTGTGTAGACTAGGCAATCCCTTCGAATTGGGAGTGGAAAATGAACTGCATTTCGGCCAATCCAGAGAAACTGGTTCCCATTTCCTGCCTAGTTTCTTCGATTGCACAATTTCATGCTATTATCCATCATCAAACAGACCCTAATTAGACCAAATCGGATAACATTAATGAAAAAAATCACCTTCTCGGAGATAAAGGGGAGGCCCCATTTGATGAACGCGTAGCCCAGCAGAACCAGAAGCATCAACCCAACCACGAGCCTCACCCATGGGATGGAGGACCTCGGCCTTGCCCACGGCCAAGTCTGCACAGGCACCGGCACAGCCACGAGTACACCCGCTGGGGCCATCCCCGCCGCGGGCGCTGTAGGCATCGGCGGCGGCGGGGGCGGCATCGCCGGTACCAGCCACACGTGCTCCTCCCCCCGTGCGCTCCGCCGGGGCCCTTCTTCACCCGCTCCCCCGCGCATGCCCGCCGCCGTCGAGCTGAACCAAGAAGCAGAAGCACGCATACTCCAATCAGACCATCACACGTCAGGCAGAACTAAATGGAATGTCGGAGAACGCACGCGTACTGACGTGCTTGCCTGCTCGTCGCGCTCGCGCGCCGTAGAAGCCGCCGGGGTAGCGTGGGCGCCGGGCGCAGGTGGCGGGGCGCGCGTCATCGCGGGGGAAAGGAACGGAGAGAGAGGCGAGCAGGAAAGGAAGAGATCAACTTGGAGGGGTCCAATCCAACTCCGGCAACCGCAGCGACGGTTGCTGCAAATGGAAGAGACAGAAGAAGCGGGCCAAAAGTGATGTATGAAAATGGGCCTAATCTTGCTAACACGAGGCCCATATAACAATCGGCCCAGCGCAGAGGCATCTGTGAGACTGTGACTTCCCTGTTGTCTGTCCAGAAAGAAAAGAAAAGAACTGTGATTTGACGGATGAGTTCAGCGCTGCAGATTTTGCAGCAGCGGCAGCCGGCAGGAGAAAAGGCAGAAGGCGGCAGGGGCACGCCGCCGGCACGTGGGCAATTGCATGGCGCACGCCCCAGATGCCGGCAGGCAGGCCGACACTGTGGCTTGCAGCCTCCGCCTAGCTTGCTCCAATGGTGCAGGCGTGCTGCCTTGCCTGTCTGCGCAGCGTCCGTGAGGATAGGCAACAGCTACGCAGTACGCGTCCGTGAGGATAGGCAACAGCTACGCAGTACGCACACGGAGAGATGCATGTAAGATCATGAAGCGATCGAATTTTTAACTTTCACTTCCTTTTACCAGCTCCAGTGAAAACGGGCCAGAGCAATACCACTCTGACAAATATTCTCTGAAATGAGGCGATACAAGTCTAGGCGCGCTGAAATTCTTTGTGCTCGCACCAGGTTTAGTCCTTATATTCCCTAGGATTTTGGTGCGTTTCCTTTTCTTTACGCAATGGGAGAAAAGCTCTTTGTTTCAGCATGCAAGTTTCAGCCTCCCAACTGCATCTTCATTCCGAAGATCATGAGCTAATATTGTTTCGTCCCAAAAAAAGAGAAACGGAAAAAGGGAGGGGAGGAAAACGGCATGGGAAGCAAAGAATTGAAGGCCGTGGAGGATGGATGGACCATCCGTCTCTGCTGTCGTAAAGCTGCGTGCGGTCCATCACCAAGAGCACAGCTCCTAGTTGATCATCCATCTCCTAGGTACTTTGCTTCCTACTTGTGCAATCGCAACCGCAATGCAAAAGCTCCTTTACTTCAACCCAACAAATCATCCTCGCTGCCTTGCGTCTCGCTGTGATCTACCGTCACATGCCTTTGCAGCTGCTATTGCACAGTACTAGTAGCACTTATCACTGAGATAACTGAACGGAGGCTGTAATTTCGCTACGAGCGTAGTCTCAGCTCAGCAAGCCGGATCGCCCTCCCCTACGAGCTAACCAAACGGAGGCTGTAATTTTGCTAGCTTGATGAGCAGGACACAGTACCACACTGCAGGTAGTTGATGCCTACGAACTTGCAGTTAATCCTGCAGCTTGGGGCCTGGGCTACGGGTAAGAGTATGGCGTTGTGATATGCTCATATGCATCATTAGTGCGTGGTGTACATCGGTTTGTTTGGCCGTAGTACCGGGCAGTGCTGGGAACGGACACACCGATAGGACGAGGAGTGAAGTTGCGGGGTGCGCACTGCGCAGACATTTTGCTTGTCAACGTCTCGGTGTCTCCTCGCCCGGCCGGCAGCTGCTGCTGGCTGTTGTGCAAAGTCCTTTCAATTCTTCGTGTCCCCATCGTCCCAGATACAGAGCACCAGCGTGTACAGTCGGCTGATGGTTTCAGGGACTGTTTGCAACTAAAACTGACAGAGATTTCGTACAATTTTTACTGTTAAAAACGGCTTGTCAATTGAAGTTGACAAACAACTTCTTTGCACTGTGCATTGCCTGCGAAATATAAGGAGAAAGGCAGGCATGGTGCCAAAGACATAGGTTGACATCTTCAGCATATCTTTGAAGTTGTCTCAAAGTGATTTGTGTTAAGATGTTTTCGGTTCTCCGAAAGTGAATCTGTAATTGGCAACAACAAAGGCCGCGCACGCCCGCCTCCCTTGCCGGCCTTCCTCCCCTGCAGCCTCCCTCGCCGGCCTCCCTCGCCAGATGCGCCGCCGCCTGTCGTGCTTAGGGTTAGGGTTAAGTGGGAGGGAGCACGGGGAGGGAGAGACGAACAGAGACGAAGAAAGGAAAGAGGAGGTCGGGTCGGGCAGAGAGGGAGAAGGGAAATTGGCCAGGGGCAGCATGGTCTTTTTCTCTTTTTCAAAGGTTTTCTTATTTCTTTTAATTCCAAAAACCCTTTTTACCGGACGGCATCCAAAAAGTGAACCTGACGGCGGCTTCAAGTTCAAAAAACAGGACCATTTTTTCAAAGTCCAGAAAACAGGACCGAATCCGTAATTGGCACCTGAAAGTGAACCACATATGCAAATGTCCCTAGAAAAAATATATAAGAAAGCCGATGGACGAAAAATGCAAGTAAGATTTTAAGGAAAGGCAAATACAAGCAAATTTGAGGAAAAAAGCATATGAAATCAAGGCTTCTTTTTTTTGGTTGGGGGGGGGAGGCAGGGCCCCTGCCAACCCCCTTGCTCCGTCCCTAACAATGGTACAACACATCGCATATGTGCCCTATATTTAGCTCCTAACTTTATGCCCATAGTTTGTACATGCTCCATCAAATGGTTGCACTCTAATTAAAGAAGTTGAGATAGAAGAATAAATGAAAGCATTTAACCTTATGATATAAATACATGAGGAAATTATGATCACGTGTGTAAGAGGAGACGATGGAGCCACACGAAAACATACTACTACCTCCGTCCCAAAATAGTTGCCGCTTTTGATTTTCGATCAACACATTTGACCGTCCGTCTTATTCAATTTTTTTGTAAAAACAAATGTATCATGATTAAGCTATTGTTAATGATAAACATGTTGTGAAAAAACAAAGAATGTTTGCACAAAATTTTTGAATAAGACAAATGGTCAAATGTGATGATCAAAAGTCAAAAGCGACAACCTATTTTAGGACGGAGGGAGTACTACATATGTTTTCTTTTTATAGTTTGTGTTTTGCTCCATGTATTGCTTTTCAATTCGCACAAAGATGACTTTTTTTTTGCGAAGAACACAAGGACGATATCTAAATCTGATATATCAAAATTTAGGAAGGAATAACAAGATTTTTCTCCTTTTTATTGATACCTAAATCTAAACACTACGGGTTTTCTTTTGAACAAACTTGGACAGTGAGGAAGCTTACAAACCGATAACATAACTTCTGCATGCTCAGCTCTTGGTGTTGGACCTTCATTCAAACTCTGAAAAAAAATTCATGATTATCACTCAACTCACCCGCTGCACATTTTCGTGCAGGTTCACCTAAAAAATTATCACTGTCCAAGAATTACGACCCACTTTTTACCATTTGTAAAAATGCACCGGCACGTGATCCGACCAGACGGTAAAATTTCTGTTTCTTCCCGGTAAAACTTTTCCGGCTGTGTCCCCGGCGCCATAAAAGAGGCTCAAGGATTCAGATGCACGGCGCATCGGGCATGGACGCCGCTCCGGCAAACCGACCACGCGATACGTGAGTTACACCAAACCAAACAAAGCGAAGAGAAGAGAGGCGGAAGCGGAACACACGCGAGCGGGCAGAGTGGTGGTGGTGGTGCGGGGATCTAGATCTCCGAGAGACTCGTCTCCGCGCACGCACCCGTCTTCCCCGCGAGTCCAAACCTAGCTTAGCCTCCCTCCCCAGAGTCCACACCGCCGTCGAGCGCCACCAACACCCACGGCGCGCCGCTCCCGCTCCCGCCGCACGCCGCGGCCACCCCCATTCCGCCGCCTGATCCTCGGCCCGGTCGCTCCTCGCTCCGCTGCGGCCGCCTCCGGCTCCGCGGCGCCGGCGGGTTCAGTGCGGGTTGAGTGGAGATCCGCCGGGGCGCGGAAGGCGGTCTCTTCTACCGCGGGTGAGTTTCGCAGCCTGGATGTCACGGATTCTCTTGCTCGTAGAGTTGCTTGCTTCGTTCTCCGTTTGGATTCCAAACATTTCTGTCTCTGCATTTGTCTGTTGCCGGTTTGTTTGCCGCGTTGTCCGCTACAGTTCCAATCCATGCGTTTATTGTTCGTACCTCGATTAGGTAGGAAGTATTCCGCACGCAATCTCAATGTCACAGTACAGGTGCGTGATCTTTTCAGACAAGGATTGGGGTTTCAACTGAACCCCAGTTCTGCATTGGGCGGGTTTGAGCCTTGGGTTAGCGGTGACCAGATGGGTTTCTGTTATTTTGCTTGGAATGCGGAGGCCAATCCCAGATAGTGTTATGAGAATGTTAGTTCTGGCAGTAGGTGATCAAGTCTACAGGGTTTCTGGTAGTTACTGTTGCTTTAGTGGGTAATCATAAGCCTGGAATAACGGTTGCCATGATCTTAGATGCCTGAAAACCAATTTCATTATGCCACATTGTTTAAAATGGATGGTGTCACATGGATTTGGTATTTGGTAGTACACAACTTTCAATGGTGTAGTGTGTTTGTTTAGAATCACAGGAACTCCATATTAAGCCATTGACATTCTGTTGGGACCAGAACATGGTCACTCCAGGTCTAAATAAACTTGACATTTTACTGGAACTTCTCATCTAGCTGGTGGTGGTTTGTTAGGGGTTTTCCTGATCTGAGAACAGTTTTGAAGGCTGTTGTGCTAGTCCATGTTATGACTACAGTGTATCCAACTGCTTAGATTTCTTCCCTGTCCTACTTTTGTATTCTGATGTGCTCGTGATTGGAATGGATTCTTGTAAATTAGATGTGCTGAACAATCAACCGCTGTACCAACTTATAACATACATAAATCCCTAGGGATATTACATGGCCATTTCTTACCATTGGTTGATGCCTCAGTTCAGACTTGCGTGTTATTGCTGTGATACCTAGTTTTTATTGATCAACATAGTGTAAATAGCTTGCTACTCTACTGAAAACAAAGGTTGTATGTGCGTTTTTTTTTTCTTTTGAATCCTGATCGATTGATTCATCACATCTTTGGTTGGATAATTTGCCTGTCAGTTGGCAGTACCTACAAACATAGTATTCCTAATATCGCTTGAGCTTTGGAACTTGACACTACAAATCATATGATTAAGCCATGTCTATGCCAATTTGAGGTTTTACTTGGATTATGTATGTATGTCTGTGATATCGACTTGTCCAATCCATTCTGCATAACATATTTTGCTAGGGCTATTTAAAAGGCTTTAATTTTATTGTTGTATTTGTTTTGTTTTGTGTCATAACTAGGAATTCTCTTCGTTATTTTAGAAACAGTTTCCTATATTTTTTTTGGCCCATCTAAGACTGTAACTCTGCAAACATGGCAGGCTTGTCTTAATCTAGAAAGCCAGCTGCATTTTGGACTTGATTCACAATGGCCTATGACGGAGATGGGGAACAGACACAGGATTATCTATTCAAAATTGTTTTGATCGGCGACTCCTCTGTCGGTAAATCTAACTTGCTAGCAAGATTTGCAAGGAATGAGTTCTATCCAAACTCTAAATCCACTATAGGAGTGGAGTTTCAGACTCAAAAGTTGGTAATTGATGGAAAGGAAATTAAAGCTCAGATATGGGATACTGCTGGACAAGAGCGCTTCAGAGCAGTTACATCTGCTTACTACCGCGGCGCTGTTGGAGCTCTTCTTGTTTATGATATTAGCAGGCGCCAGACTTTTGATAGTGTTGGACGATGGCTTAATGAACTGCACAGTAAGAATCAATGCTTTACCTATCATATAGCACACTTTTTGAATATTGCTTCATCAGTACCTCATCAATAAATGTGGTCCTGCACCATCAATAACTGATTAACTGAAGGTTGTCAATGGAGAAGTGCAACTCAGAACCAAATATAGATTTGTTTTCAAGTTCCAATACTGGCTGGTTTATTTTTCTTGTTTAGTTTCATAATGTTTATGATGTCCCTTATTTACTGATTTTAATTGTGGACAGCTCATTCCGACATGAATGTTGTCACAATTCTGGTCGGCAACAAGACAGATCTCAAGCATGCGCGTGAAGTGAGCACAGCAGAAGGCCAAGCCTTGGCTGAGGCTCAGGGCCTCTTCTTCATGGAAACATCAGCCCTAGACTCATCAAATGTCGCAGCAGCCTTTCAAACTGTTGTTAAAGAGATCTACAGCATACTAAGCCGGAAGGTATTTCAATCACAAGAGCAGAAAAAAAGCGAGCTTCAGTCATTAAGCAATGGGAAAGCCGTGGTTCTGCAGGGTGAGACAAACGAAACAAACAGCAGTGGAAGGTGGTGCTGTTCGTCATAGCCTGTAAGGTATGCTTCATCTCTGTTCACTTGATATAGTTGTAGATCCATCACATCTAGTTCACAGTTGCATCGCCAAATATGTGCCTGATGAATACCTGTTTATCAATCCAGGACTGCCAGTGCTGAAATGCAATAGGATTGGGAGACACATCCTGGATATGTAATGCTTCAGGTCTGGTCTGTGAAAAGTTTGCTTTTCAATATTCTTCTAAAGCTGGCAAGGCTGGTTGTATGCAAATTGTGTTTCCCATAAGAGGAAATCAATGTATAGTTCAATTGATGCTTGGAGGTATTGGTATACGTGATTGTGTAAAGAAAAGTGCGACCAACTGACTGTTGACCTCATTTTGGTCCTAGAAACCGTTATTTTCATTCTACATTTTCGTCCTAGACACCGACACTACCACTGTTCTTACACTCTGTATGATAATTTTTGGATTTGGGGCATTCGTTGCGAAACATAGCTGAATTGTGCTCCACGTTCTAGTCTACACATCGTGTAGTGATAAGTCTGCTCAAAGATGTCAACATGGAAAGTAACAACTCGCAACTTTAAGACTGCATATCTGTATGATACCAACAGTAAAACCACGGCATTGAATGGCCATAGTACTACAAGGGGTTCAGTTTCCAAACTAATGCTGTCAATAGATCAACAGCAGCTCCTACGGTTATTGTCAATATATCAGTTCAAAATGAAGAGAAAAGAGGACTAAAGAGGGAGACAACATCGTTGCAGGTTATTGTCATGCACAGGAACAGTATGATTTGTTACCCAATGATGAGGACATTATAAGAGATGTCATCATCTGTAGGAACAGCATCATCTTCAGCTCCAGCAAATGATTGGAGCGCAATAGCAAAGTGGAGGCGAGTGCAATTGTGAAGGACGAAGCACTAATCATCACTAAGTACAGTGCCACTGCAGACCGCACCCCCTCTTGTTTCCCTCTGCTCCATTCCTATTTCAGTAATCTGGATTGTACCCCCGGCAGCTCTGTGGTTGGTGCTTCGAGAAACAGAGTCAACTTCTGCATTAGCGCATGAAACAAATGATCCGTGGTGTGGTTGGATATCTCATAAAAAACATGCTCCTAAAAAATGGCAATTGGATGATAAGACTTTGTATGCCATGCGATACTAGTGAGCGATCAATTGGGTGATAAGAGGACGTGGATTCGAGCAGCGGTACATGAATAATATCGAGACAGACAATTCAACTACAAAAGCATTTGGTTCGATGCTATCTTGAAACTGGAAAGTACCTGGTTCGGGATAGTGATTCAGTTTGTAGAGAAACATAAGGCGTACAAATATGGTCCAATAACGGCAGCTACTTTCTGAGCCTTGTGTATTTCAAATAATACAAGCCCTTGGCATCTTCAATTGCTCTACCTCCAGAATCTTTCAACGCAAAACCTAGGACTAATGAACAGAGCAAAGCTATTAGTAGAGCGAGATGAAATGAAGTACATATAAAGAGCTTGTATATATTTCAAGCATTTCGTGTTAGTGCGTAGCTACTATTGCGGCATATCATCGTACTAACATGAAACAGAAAAACAGACCTAAATGACCTGCTTGAACCTACATCCTTGAACAATGTTTGGAAAAACTGTAGGTTTTAAGCCACAATGCAATAACAAGACAGAAGGCCAAAATATTAACAATTTCTCCTCTGTTACCATTTCCCCTGCTGACCGATCTGACAAACTTAGCAACAAGCCATAGACAAATAAATGGACAAATGAACGCAGCGACCACGTTATGATTACCAAACAAAATGTCCAAGAATTGAAATGAGAAACCTCAAATGCATCATTGTTACCTAGGTTTCTTTTGTTTCATCTCTTGGCTCCTTGTAGGGTTTCTGTTTTAAAGTTTCACCACTTGAAGTTCTCCGTTGAGGCAAGTACTCTGCTGGAAGTTTCTCTATTCCTTTATTTATGATGACCTTTTTCATACTTGTTTCTCCAGGGGAAAGTCTCGGAAGTTTCATCTTCACATTTTCAGGAGCTAGGGGTTTCCCAGGCTGAACATCGAGATATGATCTGGAAACAGTGGGAGCACAGCAACTAATGGCAGACCCGGTGCTGCTTTCTGGAACAAGAACCACTCGCTCCTCCTGCTTGTGTTCCTCTGAGTATCTTGCATTACATCCAGCACAATCCGGGATGGCATACGACGATTCACCAATCTGCTCGTCTTCCCCCATAGCATGTTGTTCCAAAGCAAGCTGCAAAAGCATATTGCACACAACTAAAAAAAAGTAGATTCCACATGAACATCATTGAGCAGTAATTAGACGAATGATCACAACCGTGCCAGTGAATTATACAGAGTTACAATAAAAGGCCATCAGCATAATTCACATCCATGGTCTATCCTGTTGAAAGGGTTTCAATCATGTTCAGTTCAATCAACCATGCATATTGGCAGCAAGGAGAAATGCTAATACTAATCGATTGTTAATGCAAGTAGAGCATTAGCACTTCGTTGATTTTTTTAGTGCAAGTGCATCGCTGAGATTTGGCAAATAGTGATTATCAGGTTGCTACTCACCGAATGAAACTGCTCATGAGGTGACCTCTCGCCATCCTTTTCCAAGTTGTCCTCGTCGGGATGGTTTGCAACGACAACAAAATCGTCCTCCAGATCCTCGTCCCCCGATCCAACCGCTGGTAAATCACTCTCTTCAAGCTGCTTAGCGACATCTAGGTCAATAGCCTCCTCGACCCTTGTCACGGTCACCACCGTCTCCTCGACCTCGAAGGAGCCAACTGTGCCGCTACTCAAGTCGTAAGCCTGCACTGATGGAATTAGCTACCCCCGGACGCGGAGGGAGAAATGGCACAGAGCACTGATGGAATGGAACGGGCGGACCTTGACATCGGGGGATAGGCCAGTTCGCGCTGGACGGCGGCTTTGGAGGAATACAGCGGAGGCGCCGCCGCCGGTGGATTGTAGGGAGGGGCGGAGCTCGCGGAGGTGCGTGAGGTAGTCGTACCCGTCGTCGGGGAGGCCGAGCTCCAGGATCTCGCGGCGGACGTGGTCGGGGAGAGCGTTTCCGCCGTCGTCGACCGAGGAGGAGGAAGGCGCATCGTCGCCTCCTGCTGGGGAGTCGGAGGAGGAGGGGGCCAAGTCGTGGCTGGGGCTGTCGTTGTCGGCGAAGCCGGGGACGGTGTAGGGGTTGTCGTCGACGCGGACGAAGACGCGGTCGGAGGCGTCGGCGGCGCCGGGGCGCGGGCAGAGGCGGAACGTGGCGAAGTTGCGGGCCTTGCGGTTGCGTCCCCGTCCCATGGCGGCAGTGGCGACGCTGGCGGCCGGGGACGGTGGCGTGAGCGGCTTCGGGCTCGGGTGGTTTGGGAGGTGGAGACGAGCAAAGGAACACGAATGAGCTCAGTCCAGTCCATTTACGTATGGGCCAGGCCGCGATATTGGATGTTATGGGCGATCCATTTTCTGGTGGGCTGGCCTTTCATTCGTCGGTTAGACTGACTCCAAAAAATATAGGTTATCCGATGGGATCGATTCAATCGGACACTTTGAGATTCGTGCTGCTCAAACATCCAACGGCTGTCCAACCTTCTTCTTCCTTCGACCTCCCCGACGCCAACGAGCCCGCCGGAGACGATGGAGGAGGGCGGGGCGGGGGCGTCTCGCTGGAGAATCCCTTAGTGCGCGGGGTTTGTACCCCCACAATCTCCTCCTCCTCCCTCCGGACATAGAAGGCGGTGGCAGGCCGGACCGACGGCGGGCGGCGAGGCAGCGGGGGCGCCGCCGGCCGCGGTGGTGGTTGCCGGCGGTGGGCGGGGTGAGGGCGGGGGCATCACGTCTCGTCGGATTAGCACGGCGGCGGTCGAGGGCGGCGGCGGAGGCGGCGGGAACGCCGCCGGAGCCGGGCGGGAGGCGAAAGCGACGGGGGCGAGCATGACGACGGCGGTGCGGCTAGGGGTGGGCGTTCGGTCATACCCGATGTTTCGGTCCGGTTTTTTCGGTCTTCTCAATTTTCGGTTATCTAGAATTGCTACCCGAAATGACAATGAAAATTTAGGTACCCGACAACTTTGGGTACCTAAATTTCGGTTCGGTCTTCGGTTATACCCAAACTACCCAAATTAGTATTAATTTTGTAGAGAAAAAATGAAATAAACTTGATTATACCCAAAATATACTATGCAATCAACTTGATAATGAGTTACCATTATATGATAGGAGAAACATGAATATGATGAATGAGTAACAAAGGATGTTATGTGACCATGGTTTGAGTCTATGTGCTAAATCTTACATCATCATACTAATTTGGGTAGTTTGGGTAGTTCGGGTACCCAAAGGTACTACCTGAAATTTACAAATAAAATTCGGTTACCTAAGGGTACTACCCAAACAAGTACCCGAAGACCGAAATTCCGATTTTTTCGGTCTCGGTCTCGGTTTTTTCGGTTTCGGTGTTTGGGTATCGGTTTTTGTGCCCACCCCTAGGTGCGGCGGCGGCTCGAGGAAGAAGAAGACGGTGCGGGCCGTGGGCCGACGCGGAGCAGGCCGTGGGCCGACCTAACGGAGTGATCCCGTCGGACGACCTACGGATAGGACGCCCCCCAAAAAATTGCAGAAAGGGCAAAACAAAAAATTGCTCATCTACAACCGAAGGTCCCAAATCCCTCTACGCCGCCGCCAAATCCTTCTTCTCCGGCAGGATCCGCCGGATCCTTCTTCCTCTCCGCCTCTCGCCCCGGGCACTGCCGCACCTGCCCCGACCCCGCGGGCCCGCCGCGTCCACGCTGCCGCAACCCTCGCTCCACCGCGCCTGCCCGCCGCGACTGCCGCGACCCCGCCGCGCCTGCCCCTCCCGGTGTCGCGGTGCCAGCTGCGGGCCAGCACGGCGTCGATCAGCGACGGTGTGGTCCTTGGCAGCCTCCGCTCCCGCCGACCCGAATGAATTGGAGATTGGGGACGGGTGGTGGCGGAGCGGATCTTGTCGTCGTCGGAGAAGAAGCAGCGACGCCAGCACGGCGTCGAGCAGCGACCCGGGATCTCGTCGAGCACGGAGAAGAAGGAGCAGTGACGCCGGGGTCTCGTCCCGCTCCTCGACGCAGCCTCGGGAGTCACCTCCGCGCCGCAGCCTCGCCCCGCTCCTCTCCGCCGTCGGCGGCGGCTCCGCGCCGCCAACCTCTGCTCCAACCTGCTGGGCGCCGGGGGAGGGCAGTAAGGAGGAGGCAGCGACCTTGCATCTCCAGCACGGACAGCGGCGGCGGCCTTCCCATCGGCAGCGGCGGCGCGAAGAAGAGGCTGCCGCGGGCGCGCGACGCCCGCGCGACACTCGAAAGCCGGGATGCTGCCCTATTACTCGGTCACGAACTCCAGCAACCCCACAATGGATATGTCATCTAGGACGCCGGTTGGAGACAGTTTTTCTATCTTTTGGACCATTTTGAGTATAGGGTGCCATTGGGCACCCGTTGGAGTCAGTCTTACTCTGATCCACGAAAGAGCGAAGAGCTGATCGTCGCATCGAACACCACGAAATGACGAAACGCTTAATTCACCCGCTACGGTTATTGGTTGGTGAAAATGTCCATGCTCATAATAATTTCATAGTTTGACATATGTAGTATATTACAGTGCTTCACAAGCACAAGCAGAACAGCGTTCTTCTTCTGATCATTCTCCACAAGCACACGCGCCACAAAGTTCGTTCCTCCTTTTGACAACAGGTTAACACCGTCCACTATTACGACGGACGGGTTCACTAGGCAACGAGCAAGCGCACGACGTGCGGCCCTGTCGGCTTCGTGTTCATGCGAGCACCGTGGTCTCCACGGCGGCTGGCCGGAGGACCGCCTTGGCGTGCTCGCCACCGTCCTCCACCCAGAGCTCCGGCAGCGCCTCCTTGATGTTGTGGATGCTATCTAGCGCCACGTTTGCCCCCGGCACCAGCGCCGAACTGCCCACCTGCATCGTGCATATATGCATCTGTCGATTTTGTCTCTGACTACACGCTGCCTGCGCTCTGAAACCTGAAACAAACTAGTATGTATGGGATTCAAGCTTACAACGACAGTGTGGAAGCCGTCCGCCTTCCCGGCGGCGATGTTGCGAGCGCTGTCGTCGAAGAACACCTGCCATGGATCAGGAAGTTTCTTTCAAGATGGCTGCAAATGAATGAGGAGAAATCACTATGCGGTCTTCTTGCTCGATCGATCACTTACCGTTCTCTTGGGGTCAAGCTTTGCGCTCTCTATGACAGCTTCCATGGATTCCAGAGAAGGCTTGCACAGGGTTCCCCCGCGAGGAGGGACTGAACTGTCGGAACCAGCGGCATCTGAACCTTCCAGTCCTTGACGGTTTGTTCAGTTGACGGGTTCAGAGTCTCGAAGCAGATGACCCCGTCGAAGCAGTTCTCGATTCCGAGTTTCTTCAGGACTATAGCCGCATGGGCCTTGTCAGAGGTGGTGAAAATCTGCAATGGAGCAGGAGCATCAGTTTTAGACTTTTAGCCCTTCAGACTAGACTAACCCAGAAGCAATGCAGTTACAAAATTCTCCTTGCCGATACAGGAAACGGAAATGAAGCACTCACAATCTTCCTCTGTGGCAGAGAAAGTAGCAGCTGCCTCAGGACGGGGTCAGGCTTCAGCTTCTCATATGGCAAGGTCCCATGAACGCGCGCGTGGAAGTCATCGCAGTCGAAATCATAGCCCAAGCCTACAGCATGAGAACGGATCATGAAGCAAATTTAAATGATGAATCAAAACCTACAAGAAACAGAAACCTGAAGTAGTACGAGTATTGAGACATACCTTCAGACCAGCCATTGTAGTTCCGTGCTCCTTGTACAGATCTAGGCACAAGCCGGGAACCTGGCTTTCTTCAATCTTCAGCTTGTTCAGCATATACTCTGCAGCAAGGTAACCGCCCAAAATATTTATGAAGAAACAGTATTGTAGCATTGCAGGTGTGGATGGAGATAAATGGTTTACCTTGTATGTGCTCGCGGCATGCCAGGTTGATTCCTAAGCTCAGTGGGTAGAGCGTGTCATCTATATCTGAATTTGTGAGGGGCATAATAATCAACGATTAATCAAAATAGGAAAAGAGAAAGGAGCAGTGCAACAAGACGTCCATGCTTCGCTTCGATATCACTTTAGGTACTCACCAAACAGCAAGCAGTCAAATTCGGCTTCAGCAGCGTATGATTCCATATTCATTAATTAGTATCTGCAAATTAAACAGCAGCAGGAATTAAAAGAAATATTTCCACGAAATGAATTAAAGGAAATATTATGTCGCAAAAAGCAACACTTTGATTCATAAAGGAACAAGAAAAAACGGCAGGAAACAGGCATGTACCTAGACGCCAAACTGAAGCACGATGTCCTCCTGCAGGCTGAATGGCTGATGGCACAACTCGCTCACATCTCCCCCTATTTATACACAAATCATTCATAAAGGAGGCGCTGCCTGCCCTATTGGAAGAAGACATGTGGTTCGTAATTAATATATTTATTGATTATGCCACTTAATTACTCCCTCCTAAAAAGAGTGCCATTCTAATTTGTCCTTGTAAATTTGACAAGCCTCTATAAAAATACAAATATTTGTGATACTAAATAAGTAGCAAGATTTGTTAGATTCATCATGAAATATATTTTTACGATGTACCTATTTGGTGACATAATATTGATATTATTCTCTACAAATTTGGTCAAATTTAAGATAGGTGTCGGCGTTGAGAAACCGGCCGACGAGTAAATTTAGACTACGCGCTTGGTTGGTTGGGAAGAAAGTGGATTGACACGAGCGGAGACAAGTTGAGTTATGCCCTGCAGCTACGTTTTAAAGTTTCCAATAACGCCGCCGAGTATGAAGCTGTCTTACACGGCCTCCGAATAGCTGCATCACTCGGCATCCGACATCTTGAAGTACGGGGCGACTCTCTTCTGGTTATCAACCAGTTGAAGAAGCACTGGTCTTGTGTTCACCAGGACATGATTGCCTACGTTCAAGCGGTCAACAGATTTGAAGACAAGTTCGAAGGACTAGATTATGTCCATGTCCACCGAGATCACAACAAAAAGGCAGACCGACTAGCCAACATAGGCTCCGGCCGGGAACCTGTCCCTCCAGGAGTCTTCATGGAAGTCATTACTGCCTCCTCCATCAAGAAGGATATCGAAACCCCGCCAAAAGAACCACTGCAACCACAGCCTGATGCGGAAGCCATGGCTGTAGATATCTCCGAGAACCCGGATGAAGAAGACTGGCGACTTCCGTTCCTTGACTTTATACAACATGGAAAACTCCCTAGCAAAAAGGAGGAGTATGAACCTCTCTTCAGAAAAAGCAAAGCGTATAAAGTCATCAACGGCGAGTTATTCCGAAAAAGTGCTGACAGAAGGGATGTCGAAGGACTCGGCATCTACATGAAGTGCATTACTCGGAAGGATGGCCAGCAGATTCTCCAGGATATCCACTCGGGCGTATGTGGTAACCACGCAGCATCTCGCACCATAGTGGGAAAAGCTTATCGGCAAGGATTCTACTGGCCAACAGCAGTCTCTGACGCCATCAGCCTTGTTCAAAAGTGTGTAGGTTGCCAGTTCTATGCACGGCAGATACACATGCCAGCACAAGCGTTACAAACCATACCTCCCACCTGGCCTTTCGCGGTCTGGGGGCTTGACATGGTCGGGCCTATGAAAAAGGCTCAAGGTGGATTCACTCACCTCCTAGTTATGGTGGATAAATTCACCAAGTGGATCGAAGCTGTGCCCATACGTGATCTAAGTGCCTCCCGGACAATCGACTTTGTCAGAGACATAGTGTTCCGGTTTGACGTTCCAAACAGGATCATCACGGATAATGGCACAACTTCAAGAACAAAGAGTTTGATGCGTTCTGTGAGGACGTCGGCATCAAATTGTGCCATGCCTCCACATACCATCCCGAAAGCAATGGACAAGTTGAACGAGCCAATGGCATGGTCCTACAAGGACTAAAACCTCGCTTGTATAACCGACTTAAATCTCATGCCTCCAGGTGGGTCCAAGAGCTCCCAGCGGTATTGTGGGCACTCAGAACCACTCCTACCCGTCCTATGGGACAGTCGCCTTTCTTCCTGGTTTACGGAGCAGAAGCGGTCCTCCCCTCCGAACTCGAGTTTGGATCTCCCCGAGTAACCAACTATCGAGAGGAGCCATCTGATGAACAACTGACTCAATCCGTTGACCAGTTAGAAGAGCTGCGAGAAAACGCCTCTCAGAGGTCTGCAGTGTACCTTCAAAAGCTCCGACGTTATCATCAACGACGAGTCCGAGATCGTGCCTTTTCAGTAGGTGACCTTGTCCTCAAGAAGATCCAGTCTACTGAAGGCCGACACAAGCTATCACCGGTTTGGGAAGGACCTTTCGTCGTACACGAAGTCACTCGACCTGGATCATACAAACTGCGCCGAGAGAACGGACATCTTCTTCCACATACACACAACATTGATCAGCTACGTCGCTTCTTTGTTTAGTGTTTTTTTGCGACTCATACTTGTACAACTGCTTTATTTATGCCTCACATGAATAAAATAAAATTCCCTTTTTGTTTACTTCATCTTTGGCTCTGTAGTAACTAACCACCTTAGTCACAACAGAGCCAGGGGGCTAATCAATACATGAGTATATGTCTCGGATCTCTTCTGAACGACTAAGTAAGCCTTGCCCATCCTGATTGTGAAGCTCCAACGGAGAGTGCATAAACATAAGGAGGCAATTGGTATCTGAAAACAGTCTACAGGAAATTCCGACTGACAAACACTCATCTCTTACCAAATATAAATTGTTACAACTGCTCTGATTTTGAAACTCCTACGCTAACTCCTACTGCTGGAATGGCTAAGAGTGCATAAACATAAGACAGTTAACAACAAAAGCATCTCATTAACCACTCAGTCACCACAAAGACTTAGTGGCACCAAAATATTCAGTATTCAATCAGAGTTTACAACTTACTCATTATTTTATTTACAGGAATTCTTATAAGTCCTAACTACGGTGACAAAGGCACATCTTTCACCAGCTCCTCTGCGCAGCTACTGGCCTCCATTGACAGCTGGTTTGCCCGCTCAATGGTTGTACCCTTGGCATAACCCTTCTTGCAAGACGCCAAGTCGATCTTGGGGTACAGTGACTTCACCACTCCTAAAGAATGGCGAGCAGCATACTCGGCGACCGACTTGCAATGAACCCTCAACGCTTCGGGCACTTGGGCCAGTGTAGCAGGCAGAGGACCCCCAGGCATCTCTTTAGGTGCTGGCCAAGTAAACTGGCAAACAGCTCTGGCACTTTGAATAAGAGAAGTATTCTCTCCTTTCAAAGTCATCAGTTCAACTGCAAAATCAAAGTCTTTCAGCAAAAGAAATAAGAAACTGGTCAAAGACCTTTATTCATGATCCTTACCTTGAGCCTCTTCCTTCTCAGTAAGGAGAAGGTCCGAGTCAATCTTTGCGGCGTCCAGTTCAGCCTTAAGAGCGTCCTTCTCTCGGAGGGCTACCGACAAGGCTTTAGCTTTTTCTTCAGCTTCAAGCTTCGCTTTAGCCGCGTTCTCTCTCAATGAGGGAACATCCCTTTTTAGCAGCTCAAACTCGTCCAGGTCGTCCTTGGTCAGTTTGGGTTGAGCTACAAACCATACCAAGCTACATGAGTCAACACACTCATAAAACACAACAAGTAATGGCTCCAAAAAGATTACCTGCAAGGGTAAGCTCAAGCTCAGCTCTCTCCTTTTGAGCAGTCGACAACTCGGCCTTCAGTCTAGCCAGCTCCTCCTGCTGCTCCTGGATCTTCAGCTGCTTAGCAGTCAGGTCTTCATTGAGTGAGTCGGCTGCAGACTTCAAAACCTTGAAGAACTTAGTCTTCTCCCGGCTTTTAGTGATGATTTTCTGCAAAAATCACTCATGATAAGCATTGACTCCTTTTTATTACAAAAAGAAAGGCTAGTCAAAAACCTCACCTGATGAGTGTCGATCAAGTCGATCAACTTGTTCTCCGACAGATCAAACTCTTTTTCATCCTCCTCCTCATTGATAAATACCTTCTCTCCGGCAAATTCGAAAGAGAGGCTCCCAGATCTTTTCTGACTCTCCTTGAACTCGAACAAAGCTGGGTTAAATTCAATGGAAGGAGGAGGAAGATCTTCTACCTCCATAGCAACCCCAGAAGAACTGGGGCCACCCAAGTCTTGAGGCCGGTTGACTAGTAAGTCTTCTCGGCTCATCAACTGAACTTCTGTTGCAGGCGATGGAGAAGGATGGAGCACCAGAGTTGATGACTCGGCGACCTCCTGGTTGGTCTTCTCTGGGTTTCCTTGGCCATCACCATCAAGAGCGAGTGTTGGCTCTGTCACTCCAGTCTTCTCCACGCCTGTTTCAACATTAGATTCCCCTTCTGTGGGAACGGTCTTCTCAGCTGTCACCATGTTGGTATTTCTTACGTCACAGACAAATCCGCAAGCGCACGGAATACCGTTGTAGCACTTCACCCGGGAGTATTCCAAGGTATCGTATTTGTTTTCCCCAAGGAACGGAGTTATTCTACCGCAGGGCAAGTTTTACCCAAGGACAACCAAGACAACTAGCAGCCTAGGATCGAGAGGGTGATTATATCTAGCTTATCCTAGAGGATAGACGAACTCAAGCTCTACTTGTCTACTTCGGGCGCCGGCTTAGGCCTGGTCTGCCAAGCCACTCCGACCTGTAGCTCTACTATGTACCCGAACGTGGAGGGTTCCTTTGGACGGACAGGGCTGTCACTTCCTGCCGCCTACCTCTACAAACCGTGGAGCACACAGCAAACAAAGGTAACCTCTAGCCTAGACACCACGTCTATGCCGTTGATTACTACTCTAACCTCGGCCCAAAGCTGAATTTAGAAGGCTAGAGCACCCCTCGCGGAGCGATGATCCCGTAAACAAGTATAACAGGAATTACGCCTAGAAAAGTAATAATGCTCGCTAGATAAATAATCACCACGTATAAATCACAAAGAGTGTTTACACGCCAAAGTAAAGAAATAGAGCTAAACCTCCACCAAAGTGGAAGGAGTATTCCTTTCTCTCCCTTGCCCTCTCTCCTATTCTACTAGTGTACAGAAGGCACTCAGCCTAAGGATTTGAGTGGAGCTCTATTGGAGAGTCTTGCGTCTTGTGGTGTGTGTTGAGAGGGAGGGGTGCCCCTTTATTTATAGCCTTGGAAGGTCGGCAACTTTGAGGCGGTTCCCGAGGTTGGTGACAATTAATGCAGGGGGAACCGACCTCCAGAAGTCGGTGATAAATCGCCATAAAAAGATGGGCCAGTGGGGCCTCCCTGGCAGGTCGGCCGACCTGGCCAGAGGGGGTCGGCCGACCTGGCCTGGGCCCCTCTGGGCCTGGTCCTCCTCTGGCTGCTTCCTTGGCCTGTGTACTTGCCTAAACCACGTGCATTGCTTGATCTTGAAGCCTGATTCTGTGGTTTTGGGCTTTTGGACTAAGTTCTTCAGTCCGGGGAAAATCCGTCGATTGCAAAGTCCACGTTTTGTGTATGTTTTCCCCTGTTTTTGTATGGATTGCACCTGTACTTCATAATTCACCAAGACTAGTGGAATTTGTTAGAAATAAACCCTATGTCTACACTTGGTGATGGTGTTAGGTTCACAAAGGTGCATAAAGTTGACGGTAAAAATGGGTCGTAAGGACCGTCAACAAGATCCCCCACACTTAGCTCTTTGCTCGTCCTCGAGTAAAGCTATGAGTGGAAATTGGGGAGGACTCATCCCTGTTGATGAATGAAACCTGCACACAAGCTATTACAAGCCACACCTTTTTACCTGCGAACATGATGGTGGCTAACATGTATTCTTGGATGATTGAAAAGTGGAACGGTTCATGACTCAAATCACCTCGCTTTCATCCACTAAGTACCTTGGGGTTTTTGAAAGAGTTTTGAAAAATATAAACAGCATAGCTCTTGCTCCTCTATTGATTCTCTCGGATCGCTCAAAAAGGTGTATTTTCCTTACCAAAGCATTATCTTGCCTCTTTTGTCCTACTTCTAAGGCTTGTATGTGGAGCTCAAGGTAGGGATAGAGAGGCATACTGGTATCACAAATATTGCTGAACCAAAAGAAAGGATCCACGGAGAATTCAAGTCATACAACCTTGATCAAGAAGTGCATGTGTGGATGGATGTGTGGATGTTTATATGTGACGACTCCTTTATCGGATTTTACCTCTCTTGTTTTGTATTTCCGAGACATGGCTATCATTTTTCTTTCTTTTCTTCTCTTTTCATGCTCTATGTGTGAGCATTTTTCTTTTTCTTTGTTTTGCTCATCTTTTTGTGAGCCTTCTTTTTCTTTTGCATAGCCATGTCCCTCTTTTGCTTGTTTGAGAGAGAGGTAAAATGGGATAAATGTGAGGAGTGTCTTTATTTGGATGGGTGGATGTGCTAACTCCCGGTGTAGGAGTTTTAGCATTTTTTTTTGTGGATCGTGTACGTGATCTTGATCAAGAGAGCATGACAAGTATCTCATTAGGGTCACAAAATTTTGGAAAAGCTCATTGCAACACAAGCAGCATATGTGTGTAAGTTTGAAAATTGTGATCAACATATGGCATTGGTAGGAAATCATATACCAAAAGAGGAGCAGCGAGCCATGCTATTTTAACTTTTTGAAATAAAATTCCCAAGGACTTTGTAGATTGAGCAAAAGATCATTTCATCGAACCATATCACACTTGCCAATTATCTAGAAAAACATGGGTTCCTATGGATAGGTTGTTCACAAGCAAGTGGTGATGAAGCGAGTAATAACAAGTGTGCGAGTTCATGTTGAGAACAAAAAGGGAGAGTTTTGGGATTCATAAGGATGTGCTAAAAAGAAATTTTCCCAAGTTTTAATTGGTCAAGTTTTATTTCCGTATCTCAGAATGAACTTGACAGGTATGGTAGACAAAAAGGGAGTGTGGGAAACAAACTTAAGTAGCACGGGAAAGCAGAGGCCCAGTGGGACCCACCAGGGGTCGGCCGACCTGGTCAGGGGGGGTCGGCCGACCTGGTGTGGCCCCTGCTGGTGCCTAAATTTTTCACAATTGTTGGTGTCGTCCTTCCCGTGATGGTTCTGAGTGATTTGCTCGAGTTTATTTCTGTTTTCGCGATGTATCCCCCCACACTTGCCTTTTTGCCTGTTTCCTTCAAAATAGACAAAAAATATTTGGAAACACCAATTGCTCTACCGGTATGGAAGCCCGGGGAGCACTAATTTGATTGAATTCAGTAAATATGACGGCGCATTACAAATTTGAGGAAATTAAAATGATGAAAGCAAATGGAACTAAAATGCGCCCTAAGGTCTAATCTTATTCTATCTCAGCCTTTTCGGCTTCTCTCAGCTTTTTCTTCTCTTCTTCGATCAGCTCTAAAGCGAGATCATATTGCGCCCACCCTCCTGTGAGGGTCTTGATGAGGTCTTCATCTTTCTTCTTTTCCTTCAAGAGGTGGTTGTAGAGGTTTTGCAGAACTCCATTCTCCGTTTTAGCGCGCGCCACCTCTTGGCGGAGCCTCCTTATGGTGCTATAGGCATCGTCCAGAGCTTTGTCTCTATTGGCCACCCAATAAGGGTTCTTCCTCCTAGCCTTGTTCTCTGAGACGATGGACGAGACGTCGCTTTGATCGCTCATGGTGTAGGACTTAGATGAGATGAAGAGATGGGATGGGAGAGAGAGGTATAAATAGGTGCTTTCTCCATCCCTTGGCGCATAGAAAAAGATTTTCTTTCCGAAGCAGCAAGAAAGTAACAAGGAAAGATGAGGTGGCCGTTTGGGCAAAAGATGGGAAGCAGAGGAGCCAGGGGGGCGTCGGCCGACCCCCCTTCTTGGGTCGGCCGACCTGCTGTGGGAACCTCTGGTCCCTTTCTTTTTCTGGTTGATTTCTTGCTATTTTTATTATAAGGAAAGTGCTACTACTGGTGATAACGTAAATCAGAGGATATCATGATAGAGATTCTAAATTAATCAAGTGCATGACATCAAACTCTTTATTCGTATCGGGTTCAAAATAAATTTTTAGACGCTGGCCATTTACCTTGAATACTTTACCTTCGTCGTCTTGGAGTGTGATTGCTCCGTGTGGCGAAGTTTCAATAACCGTGTATGGCCCGTCCCATTTGCTTCTCAATTTTCCGTGCCCGAATAGTTTCACCCGTGAGTTGAATAGCAAGACTTTGTCTCCAACTTTGAATTCTTTTACTCTTATTCTTTTATCGTGCCACCGATTAGTCCTCTCCTTATAAATGGCTGAGTTGTGGTAAGCTTTGTCTCTCCATTCTTCCAACTCAGCTATCTCCATTTTTCTCTTCCATCCGGCACCTCGAAGGTCCATATTCCATTTTCTAATGGCCCAATATGCTCGATGTTCCAACTCGATGGGTAAATGGCATGTTTTTCCATATACGAGTTGGTATGGTGACATGCCTATGGGTGTCTTGTATGCTGTCCGGTATGCCCATAGTGCATCGGGTAGCTTGCTTTTCCATGACTTCCCCATTTCTAATACGGTCTTTTGCAGGATCCGTTTGATTTGCTTGTTTGAAGTCTCGGCCTGCCCACTTGTTTGAGGATGGTATGGAGTGGCTATGTTGTGTCGTGCTCCAAGTTCTCTAAGGAAGCTTCGGAAGGTCTTATCAATGAAATGAGACCCTCCGTCGCTTATCACTAGTCTCGGTGTTCCAAATCTTGGGAAGATAATCTCGTGGAACATCCGGCGAGCGTGCTTGGAGTCGGCAGCTCGGCATGGCATTGCCTCTACCCATTTGGACACGTAGTCGACTGCCACCAAGATGTATTCACAGTCTTGTGACTTGGGGAATGGCCCCATGAAGTCGATGCCCCATACGTCGAAGAGTTCGACTTGTAAATTGAAGTTGAGGGGCATTGCATCCCTTGCCGTGATGCCTCCAAATCTTTGACATTGTGGGCATCGTCTGACGAATTCTTTTGTGTCTTCGTACATTGTTGGCCAAAAGAAACCACTTTGCCATATCTTGGCCTGAGTACAAAACACTCCATGGTGTCCCCCGTATGGAGCTGCATGACATTTCTCGATGATTTGTGTGCTCTCAGGTGTCGGCACACATCTTCTGAGCAGTCCATCGGCGCAGACACGGTAAAGGAAGGGCTCACTCCAAAGGTGACGACGACTCTCATAGATGAGTCGTCTATTGTTTTCTCCCGGTGGTACGTACCCCGTTACTATGAAGTTCACAATGTCGGCGTACCACGGATGTGAGTCCTTGACGTGGAGTAGCATGTCGTCGCGCAAGAAGTCATTGATGGGTAATTCCTGCGGGTTAGTGAATTGCATGCGCGACAAATGATCCGCTACAGAATTTTCTACTCCTTTCTTATCACGAATTTCTAAATCAAACTCTTGGAGCAGAAGAATCCATCTTATCAAGCAGGGTTTAGCATCTTTCTTAGAGAGCAGAAATTTCAAAGCAGCATGATCGGTGTAAACGATAACTTTTGCTCCAGTTAAGTAAGATCTAAACTTATCAAAAGCAAAAACAACAGCAAGGAGCTCTTTTTCAGTGGTAGTATAATTCAACTGAGCTCCAGACAGAGTTTTGCTAGCATAAGAAATTGCATGATGCTTCTTATCTCTAGTTTGACCAAGAACAGCCCCCACATCAAAGTCGCTAGCATCACACATAATTTCAAACGGAAGCGTCCAATCAGGGGGTTGGATGATTGGAGCGGAGATGAGTGCATTTTTGAGAGTATTGAAAGCATTCATGCATTCATCAGTGAAATTAAAGGGTGCATCTTTTGCAAGCAAATTTGTAAGGGGTCTAGCAATTTGAGAGAAATCTTTGATAAAACGGCGATAGAACCCCGCATGTCCAAGAAAACTGCGAACACCCTTAATATTAACGGGAGGTGGAAGCTTTTCTATAACTTCTAATTTTGCCTTGTCCACCTCTATCCCTCTTTCAGAAATCAAGTGCCCAAGGACTATGCCTTCTCTAACCATAAAGTGGCATTTCTCCCAATTGAGCACTAAGTCCTTTTCTTGACAACGTTGCAAGACTTTGTCTAAATTTTCTAAACAATGATCGAAGGTTTTCCCATAGACAGAGAAATCATCCATAAAAACCTCCATAATCTCTTCGATCATGTCAGAAAAGATAGACATCATGCATCGTTGAAAAGAAGCAGGCGCATTACATAGCCCAAAAGACATTCGACGATAAGCATAAGTTCCGTAAGGGCATGTAAAAGTCGTCTTACTCTGATCATCGGGATGGATGGGAATTTGATGATATCCCGAATACCCATCAAGGAAACAAAAGAAAGAATGATTTGCCAGCCGTTCCAACATCTCATCGATGAAGGGCAGTGGAAAATGATCTTTCTTTGTAGCCTTGTTAAGTTTTCGGTAATCAATGCACATTCTCCATCCCGTGACGGTTCGTTGAGGGATCAATTCGTCCTTGTCGTTATGAACGACCGTCATTCCTCCCTTCTTGGGCACAACCTGCACTGGGCTCACCCACTCGCTGTGTGGAACAGGATAGATAATACCAGCATGCAAAAGTTTCAAGACCTCTTTCTTAACGACTTCCCTCATTGCATTGTTCAACCTCCGTTGAGGTTCCCTAGAAGGTGTGCTATCGGGATCTATGGGAATGCGATGGGTGCAAAGAGCAGGGCTGATTCCCTTGAGGTCTCCTAGCGAGTAGCCAAGAACGGAGCGACGTTTCTCTAACACGGCTAAGAGTTTAGCGGTTTCTTCCTCCGAAAGCTTGTCACTTATGATGACAGGCGTTTCGGGGTTTCCGTGAAGAAAAGCGTAGCGTAAGCCCGGTGGGAGTGCTTTGAGCTCTATGGGCGGTGGCGGCGAGGCTAAGGTTTCGGGCAGCTCAAAGGTTTCTTCCGAATCGTCTTCTTCTAAAACAAAATTGAGAGCATCTTCTTCCAGGGACGATTCGGGGGTTTCATGAAGAAAAACTGCCATAACTTCCTCTATGCAATCGTCTACTTCGGGGGACTCCTCGGCAAAAGTATTTAGCGTATGAACGATAGGGATAGAAAAAGGTTCCTTGCCGAGGGTGAAGTCAAGGGTTCCAGAAGGCGATATTTTTAAGAAAAGCTTTTCTATGGGATGGCCTACAAGAACATCAAAATCCAAAACCCCGAAGACGTGAAAATCCAGCGATACTTCGGCATCATCGTGCTTAATGCAGACGTCTCTAACGATCCCCAAACCCTCAAAGAAATGCCCTGGAGAGGTTCTAAGGAGTTTGCTAGTGGGTGCCCAAACTCCGTTCCCAAACACGGTTAAAGCAAAAGATTCGGACATGATGTTGGCACCCACTAAAGGATTATAGAGAACATCTACCTTTGATCCCCGAATTGAGCTTTGAATGGTTGAGGTAGGATGTTCAAAACGAATAGTATCGGAAGAAAGCTCATTTTCTCTCAACCATTCATCGCTTATGATCGATGTCAACTCCCGAATGGTTTTCAAAAGAAAATCTTTTTCTAAAGGTTCGGGGGTTGGTGCAGGGAGTTTCGGTCTCTTTTGACAAGAGTAGTTCGAGGAGTTTCCAAAATTTTCAAAAATTTCTTCCTCGAACTCAAACGGGAACTCAAGAGGTTCATCATCCTCTATCATTGTTTTTGTGTTAGATGGGGACTCGATTGTTGGGTCTACCATTGTAGGCACCAATTGTTGTGTTTCTTGCACAACGAGTTCCTCATCTTTTGACTCCGGCTCAACTAGTAAATCAGCGGAAAAAGGAGTGTTTTCCACAATGCGATCCAAAAGTTCGTGTGCTTCCGCTATGGTCTTATGAGTAAAAGATCCACCAGCGGCCGTGTCAAGATAAAGTGCGGTATCGCTGCTCAATCCCGAATAAAAATGTTGTAATAAAACGGGTTCGGGGAGCAACAATTCAGGTCCGGAGTCTGTTAATGAACAGAACCGAATCCATGATGCACTCAAGGTTTCCTCTTTTTTTTGCCGAAAGTTAATTATTTCTGCTCGTAGAGAAGTGATACGGGATACGGGGAAGAACGCTAGACAAAATTTGTCTCGCAATTCTTTCCAATCACCGTTCACTCTCTTAGCGGTGTAAGTGTACCATTGCTTCGCCCTCTCATTGAGAGAGAAGGGAAACAATTTCCACTTCAACGTTTCTTGTGTCATGCCATGGATCGATCGGCATGAACACAAATGCTCAAACTCTCGCAAGTGTTCATAAGGATTTTCATGTTTAAAACCCGAAAAGGATAAACCTCTTATCATTGAAATGTAATCGGGGGAAAACTCATAGCCAGATGAAGAAATGGGTTGTGATGATGATGGTGGCTCTAAGAGCTCGCCCCGTGGAGTAGAGAATGATTGGATGGTGGGTTGTGACTCCATGAAATGTTTTTGGGAGTTTTTGAATTTAAGGGAAATAAAAACAGAACGGTAAGTAAGATAGATTACGAGGGCAAACTTAATTTGCAATAGAGATATCAACCGCTCCCCGGCAACGGCGCCAGAAATGCTTGTTGGTATTTCTTACGTCACAGACAAATCCGCATGCGCACGGAATACCGTTGTAGCACTTCACCCGGGAGTATTCCAAGGTATCGTATTTGTTTTCCCCAAGGAACGGAGTTATTCTACCGCAGGGCAAGTTTTACCCAAGGACAACCAAGACAACTAGCAGCCTAGGATCGAGAGGGTGATTATATCTAGCTTATCCTAGAGGATAGACGAACTCAAGCTCTACTTGTCTACTTCGGGCGCCGGCTTAGGCCTGGTCTGCCAAGCCACTCCGACCTATAGCTCTACTATGTACCCGAACGTGGAGGGTTCCTTTGGATGGACAGGGCTGTCACTTCCTGCCGCCTACCTCTACAAACCGTGGAGCACACAGCAAACAAAGGTAACCTCTAGCCTAGACACCACGTCTATGCCGTTGATTACTACTCTAACCTCGGCCCAAAGCTGAATTTAGAAGGCTAGAGCACCCCTCGCGGAGCGATGATCCCGTAAACAAGTATAACAGGAATTACGCCTAGAAAAGTAATAATGCTCGCAAGATAAATAATCACCACGTATAAATCACAAAGAGTATTTACACGCCAAGGTAAAGAAATAGAGCTAAACCTCCACCAAAGTGGAAGGAGTATTCCTTTCTCTCCCTTGCCCTCTCTCCTATTCTACTAGTGTACAGAAGGCTCTCAGCCTAAGGATTTGAGTGGAGCTCTATTGGAGAGTCTTGCGTCTTGTGGTGTGTGTTGAGAGGGAGGGGTGCCCCTTTATTTATAGCCTTGGAAGGTCGGCAACTTTGAGGTGGTTCCCGAGGTCGGTGATAATTAATGCAGGGGGAACCGACCTCCAGAAGTCGGTGATAAACCGCCATAAAAAGATGGGCCAGTGGGGCCTCCCTGGCAGGTCGGCCGACCTGGCCAGGGGGGGTCGGCCGACCTGGCCTGGGCCCCTCTGGGCCTGGTCCTCCTCTGGCTGCTTCCTTGGCCGGTGTACTTGCCTAAACCACGTGCATTGCTTGATCTTGAAGCCTGATTCTGTGGTTTTGGGCTTTTGGACTAAGTTCTTCAGTCCGGGGAAAATCCGTCGATTGCAAAGTCCACGTTTAGTGTATGTTTTCCCCTGTTTTTGTATGGATTGCACCTGTACTTCATAATTCACCAAGACTAGTGGAATTTGTTAGAAATAAACCCTATGTCTACACTTGGTGATGGTGTTAGGTTCACAAAGGTGCATAAAGTTGACGGTAAAAATGGGTCGTAAGGACCGTCAACACACCACTGGCTCTTCCTCAGTAGGAAGGCTGTCCGACAAAAAGATTAAGTTGAAGCTCAGCTAAAGCAATTCAGCAGCTACAAGAACAAATTAAAGGTTGCTGTAAAAGGCTTACCTATCAGAAACCCTCATCCTCTTCAATGGCTTGATCCTCTTGCTAGGGGCTGGAGTTTGATGTGTGATTGGGTCAGGAACTGAGGTAGTTTCTCTGGTAGCTTGATCATCAGGATCCTTGTCCCTGACATCATCACCCTCCCTAGCAAGAACTTCAATAGTTGCCAACTCTTTATCAATAGTGGCAACAACCTCACTAATGCTTTGCCTCACATTGGCATCAGCATTTTCAGCATGTCCCTTCATCTTGCTGGCATCTGGAACCTTGGAGCTGTCCTCTCCCTCGGCCACAGCCTTAGCCTGCAAGAATCATACTTAATCATTGAGCAGGACTAAGAAGCAAAGTGACTTCACGCATAAAAGGGTAATACCTGTCTTAAAGAACGAGCAACTAAAGAAGGATGTCGGACCTGAGCCTTGGTCCTCTTAACCTTTCTGACTGTCGAGTCAGCTGGCTTCTCGGGCACAGGTTCGGCATCTTCCAGCTCCGCTTGGGTCCTCTCTTCATCAGAGTCAGAGATGATTATGGAGGGGTTCCTCTTACGCTTCGGACGATCAGGCAACTGTTGGCGGAGTCCTTGGCCTGCAGCATGTTCAAGTCCTAATCGACGAGCATCTCGGTCGTGATTAGCCTTACTACGCCTTTCACGAGTATAAATCAACTCACCTGCAGATGCAGGCTGAGTGACGGCAGCAGTCGGGACGGTGCTAGTAGCAGGGACCTCCTCATGATCAGGAGACTGATCCCCATCTTCACTGCTGGTGGCCAGAGGATCTTCAATCTCTTCGCCACCTTCTCGAACTTCATTATCGCCCTCGGCCTTGTCATCATTGCCCCCGTCCGAGTCCCCAAACAGGGCCTCGAGCTCGGCATCAGTGATTTCTTCATCATCATCACGTAACTCGATGTTCTGCTCCCTGATTCGCAGAGGCACCAAGTTGCTGCCAGTGATCACCGGAGGCTCAGGACCGAGGTTCTTGAACTTATCACGGCCCTGAAGGAATAAATCCAAGTGATCAACATACCATTAAGAGAATAACTCGGAAATTTATTGAGTAAAGAGCAGACTAACCTCAGGACGAGGTTCGTTGTGCCAGTAACCAAACCACTGGTACGCATCACCTGAAGGCTTCAGTAAGGTGACAACGTCCCTCACAACAAAGAAGTCGTTCCTGGGGCTGATGACTCGGCGCTTCACCTCGCTGTATCCTCCAGGGATTGGCTCTTGGTTAGGATCTTTGGGACCTCTCCACAGCCAAGCTGGAAAATATCTTGCCTTCAAAGGCTGAAATTTCCTCAAGCAAAAGTTCAGCGCAATGGCTGGACCGAGGACCCCTTTACTCGGCTCCTTCACAGCTGCAATCAACTTGTGCAATTCTGATAACTCGGCAGCAGCTGCAGGGGCCGGCCTACTTTTCCAAATGTCTTCATACACTGGATATTTGTTCTGAAATTTGGGCAGGGCAGGCAGAACATTTGCACAATAAAACCACTCGCAGTGTCACCCTTTGTTTGAGGTGGACAACTGACAATCGAAATATTTGTTTTTCCTTCGAAGCTGGATACCGGCGCCTCCCACTAACTGAGGTTTCTCGGCCGAGGGATGCGGCTTCAGGAAGAACAAGTCTCGGAAAAGATCAAAATGGGGCTCAATCCCCAGAAAACACTCGCAAAGAGTGATGAACATCGATAAGTGCAAGATTCCATTCGGATTGAGATCCGTCAGTTGGATCTTGTAAAAATGCAGCAAAGATCTGAGGAAGCGGTGAGTCGGCAATCCAAATCCGCGCCGAAAGAAAGATTCAAATACGACAATTTCACCTGGCCCTGGAGATGGGAATGTTTCCCCTTCTGCCGATCGCCAGCCAATGATCTCCTTGCTCGGCAGCCAGCCTTTCTTCACCAGGTACTTCAATCTCTTCTCCGAAGAGATCGATCTAGGCCATGGATGAGCCTTCTCTCCCTCGGCAGCATCAGGGACGACGACCAATGGACCTGAAGATCTGCCTTCATTACTCCCTGGAGCAATAATCACTTGAGACGAACTTGCACCAGCAGAAGCATCGAATGGTTGCTCTATAGCAGCCATCATCGCATCCGTCTCCCTCTGATCTCCTCCTCCGGCCATCTGAGTTGCGAGGGATTCGTCGAATTTTTAGGGATTCGATGAACAGTATGAGGAATGGGGGCGAGAGGAAGAAGAAAAGTTTCGTTTGCGGCAAGACCTAATAATATACGCGGGTGGCTCAAAATCCGACGGCCCACGATGCCTCGTTCACCTCTGCGGCCCAGATTTACTAACCGTTTAGCTTCTCCTATACGCTAGGGCTGCTAACGGGCGGGAAATTTGGAACCCTAGAGTTTACTCGGCCAGATCACTCGGCCAAACTACTCGGAAAACATATAAGAACAGTTCAGTTTTCTTCAAGAACAGTCACTCGGATTTTGAGTTTTTCAGTTGACTTAAACATGACTCGGATATATCGGAAAATGAGTCTCTTTATTTCACTGAAAACAGAATGCAGTACAATGCAAATACGGTAGTTCACTAAAAAGTGAAGATGCAGATGAACAATACTGAATAAAAACAGCATGCATTACAGGAGGCTCCAATGAGCGTCATTGCTCTAACCTAGTACAGAAAACCTACATCTACCCACCATGACGGCTGCGGGTCCTGTGAGCAACACAGGAAGGCTTCGCGAGAAGATCCTTGCGCCCTGGCAGCTACCTCCTGCGCGGTTCGCCTTCGTCTTCTTCCTCGGAGGAGATGACGATGAACTCCGGCAGAGCTGGAGCTTCCGGTGGAGGATGAACTACTGCGAGTGGCGGCTCGTTGAACACTTCAACGATCTCCAGCGGAACAGGAGCAGGTGCTGGGACTACAGGCGGCGCTGGGGCTGGAACTGCTGGAGGCGGCGGCAAGCCACCCGGAGCCGACGACGATGCAGCGGATGGGACCCTACGCCTGGAATCCCTACGGCCAGCCATGGTTTGATTTTGAAGGAGCAAGGGAATAGCCAACGCCAACGCTCGGATTTAAAGGACTAGATGGAGAATCTGAAAGGACGAAAGTGATCTGACGTTTCTGCTTCAGGATCTGAAAAGCGCCTGTCCAGATTCCTGCATCAGCGACAAACTCGTCACAGTAAACTTGTGACTCGGTGGATAAGGATGAATGACTCGGATAAAATTTAAATATGCATTATTAGAGTATGCACTTAATCTCTCGGATTATTTGCATAACACTCGGCTACCTTTTTGTTTAGCAATACAGTTTCCAGTTATTGTGTTTCTAGTCTTTCTTGAGTCTGTACATAATCATTCTGATTATCCACAGACTCGGGGGCTAGTCCACGTGGACTCACTTGCGTGAGCTCCACAAAAAAACGCAGCAAAGATCAAATTCAACTGTATCATCAGTCATTACTCGGATTTATGTCTCTTTTGAGTCTGCACATAATCATTCTGATTATCCGCAGACTTGGGGGCTAGTTCACGTGGACTCACTTGCGTGAGTTCCACTATTCTCTGGGCAGACTTGCCAGGCACACGGGTTGTCTTATATCCTTGACAATTTAAGTCGGATAATACCTAGAATTTATCCTCTTCTGAATCTCAATTGTTTTCGTTGAGAGACAGCTTGGGGGCTACGGGTTGTAATCATCCCTGGCTGATTAGCTGGATGGACCTAGACACCAGCTCGGAATGAGAAGTTCTTGGCTGAGACTCATTGTGACTTCCTGTTCTAATTGCCTTGTGCGCAGGAAAACATGAGTTCATTATATAATGGATGCTACTTTTCAACACATCAGTATGATGCACTGATCGTACATTCATTCACTTGGATCAAGATCTTATTTCTTGGTTCAGCTTACTTTGAGTTACTATACAATTCTACGAATTACATAGTAACTCGGGGGCTACATCAGTATGATGCACTGATCGTGCATTCATAATTTTCAAATTTGTAGACATGCCTTTTTCAAGGCCTGGGCCGACTCAGTCAGTTGGATACTATTCACATAGTATGCTTTCAGCCCTAGCCGACAGATTCGGTGTCGAATTTATTTTCACTCGGATCAAAATCTTATTTCTTGGTTCAGCTTACTTTGAGTTACTATACAATTCTACGAATTACACAGCAACTCGGGGGCTACATCAGTATGATGCACTGATCGTGCATTCATCATTTTCAACTTTGTAGGCATGCTTTTCAGCCTAGGCTGACTCAGTCAGTTGGGTACTATTTACATAGTATGCTTTCAGCCCTAGCCGACAGATTCGGATGCTGACTTTATTCAAATCTCCTCTATAGGCTTCAACAAGCATTTATTCAATTTTTCTGATATTATTCAGAGTTGGGTACCAACTGACAGCATGCCTAATTCAAGGCCCTGCTGGCTTTGGTCCACCCGAGGTCAAGTACCTCAAACTTGATTCAGGTCAAGTCCTTTTTAATTTCTCAATATCACTTGAGATCAATTCCTACATGGAGAGAAGATTAGTCGGAAGCAATTTACTGGATCAATCAAAAAGCACTTGGGGGCTACTGTCGTTACCATGACCCCCGGGTACCCTCAAGACCAAAGGGCCGAGTAACCTGACAAGGGTAGTCGGACCAGCCCAGAAGAAACCGAGTAGTCCACGATACAAGATGGAAGGTTCTACTACTCGGATGGATGTAGGAAAGGCTTCTTGCCTTGTACTCCAAGTATTTCCATGATGTAACCGACTAAGACTCTTTCCATGTAACCCTGTACCCCTGACTATATAAGGCGGGCAGGGATCTCCTCTCAAACATACACAATCAATACCACGACATACAGGACGTAGGGTTTTTATCCTCCGGGAGGCCCGAACCTGTCTAAACTCCTTGTCTCGTGTTTACCATCGTATTCTTGGTCCCTTCGCCCCCATAACAAATCTATCGAGGTCCTATAACCTCGACAACGAGGGATTATACTGGTTTGGGCGATCGAAGCCCTACGCCCAGTGAGTTGGTTCGGATTGTATTGCTCGTAGTAGGGGTTACAAGCTTTTGCGAGAGAGGAAGGAGCTCCCAAGTCTTTGAGTGTTCGTGCTTGTTCGTTCTTGCGTGTGTCGCAAGGCCGAAGAGAGTGTGAGTGGGTGTGTTGGAATGAATCCCCTTCCTCTAGCCTTGGGTCAATCCTCCCTTTTATCCAGTCAAGGGAGGAGTGACCGCTTACAAGGATGGAGGAAAAGAAAGAAAGGAAAACTAAGAAAAAGCTAATAGGTAGGCGACTTGTCCGGGACGAACGCCTCCTTCCTCGACACCTTCTTTCCCGGGTGAGGACAGTGACGTTGGCTGCAGTTCCGCCGCGGCGGGGATGTCCGGGTCCTGTTCATGCACTGTTCCGACCCTGTTGAGTTACGGCTGGCACTGTTACCGTGTGGAGGGGTGGCTTGACCGCTGTCAAACGTCCCTGTGGGACGTGCGAGGCAGTGGCACACGTCATTCGATGGTCTTAAAGGATGTCCACTTGCGTCCCAATTAAATGCGTTTTACCGGCCGGGTCTCGACCCCGGTTGTCCGACCGCTCCCTGCTGTGGCTGGGGTCGGACGCCTGGTGTCGGCCGAGACGGAGTTTCTTCCCGACCCCTTGGGGGTCGGGGAGGGACAGCCGTCGGGTCGGATTGCCCATCTGCCCGCAGGGCCTTCTTAGGATGCGGGCTGGGGTGCGGCTGCGGAAGCCATTCGAACCATGGCGGTCCTGCATCGTGGGCTGGACTTATCCATCGCCACCTTGGGGGCGATGACGGCCTTTGTCTCAACCCTTGGTGATCCCGCATAATTGTGGGGTTTATATAGGTAATCGCGGGTACCTAGTTTTAGGTATCCGACGGTAGCCCCCGAGTCCCGCGCGGAACGCTTTCGTGTTGCGTGCGGGATTCTATCCCGCCTCAGGCGGCACTTAGCCTTCGCCTGATTTATGGATGAACTTCCGGTGGGTGCGTGCGAGCGCACCGGCCGGGTGTAGCCCCCGAGCCTAGATGTGAGTGGTGCACTCATTTCCAGGCTGTACTCGGACGACTATCTGCCTTTATCGGGGCAGTCCCATCCATGCCTCGGTGGCTAGGTCGTCACGAGGGTTCTGTTCTTGTCGGAAGGATCCTGTTTCCTCGTTCATTTTCGGCACGGTCCTCGATGGTTTGGGAATCTCGACAGGTCTTCGCAACCCGTGATCACGTTTCTGGCCTTCGCGCCTTTTTACGTTCCCTTCATTCCTATCCATCTGTGCGGCTCGCCTATAAATGGAGGGGCTTTCTCCACTTGTTCTCACCGTGCCTTGTCATGGTGGGTGGTCGAGTGGTCAGTTTGCGGCTTTCGCCTCGCGTAGGTTGCTTTGAGAGACATACCCCTTCACCCACGGCCTTCCCCATGATTTCCGCTCCGGATGTGAACATTGTCCCCCCTTCTCTGACTTCTCAAGAGATGTCTGCCCCATTTGACGCTATCCCTCCTGTAGCGCTTCTATCTGGGCTCGAGCCTCTAGCCCGGTCTTCTCTCAAGACCGGGGGCGTTCCTCTAGACGGCGTGGATGGCGAGGGAACCGTTCGATGACGAAGCATGCTCCCTTTGGGCTGCCATTCCTTCCTTTCAGAAGGTGTGGCTATCCGGACCCGGAGTCGAACCCGACGCCATTAGGAGCAGCGGCGTCCGCTCCGGTCACCCTCGAGGCCGAGTCCTGCGTAACCTGGGCCCTTGCTCCTCCACATTGTGGAAGAAATATTGTCGGAGCAGGAATCGCACCCAAGGTGACTGCAGCGGAGTCGGCTCCACCCTCGGGACAGGGGACCGTCTGTGACCCTCGGAAGGGGCCAGCCCTTCGACTTTCGCGAGTCGGTGACGGTCTCCATGGCGCGCTATCCCGAGGGAAAACTGGTTTGCTGATTTGTAAGAGGGATATTTTCCTGGTCACCGGTAGGTGGCCGAGGGCCGTTGTTTCGATTTGTATTTCGTGGAAATGAACGGTCCCTCTTTACTTGTCGAGGCCACGCTGTTGGCCCAATTTGCGAATGCGAGCCCCCGTGCCCCCGCTCGTTACGGGGTCCGACCGAGAGTCGTTTCGTCTTTTGTTCGACTTCCCCCATGTACCATTGCGTTGTGATAGGGATGCTGAGCCGTCCTGTCCGTTCCTCGATGGTCCGACGTCGGGTGCCCGGTTGAGTTGTTAACGGGTGAGTTCGAGTGAAGCCCTGGCTTGCCCTTAGCGGGGATCCAATTGAGACCGGCTGGGGTCGACTTCATATGATCTGTGGGGTCAGTCCAATTAGTTCCCGAGTCCTTTCGATCGGTCTCGGGGGCTTCGCAGCCTCCCCTCGATGGGAAAACCTTGGTCCGACTCTCCATCAAGACTCGGACGCAGCCGACAGAGGCCCGTGACGCTCCGCGCGTCGGGGTACTATCCGTTGGGACCCCTCTTTGGTCGTCCCTCACTCTCATTTGCCCAGAGCGACTGTCAAACCCTCCTAGAGGGCCAGTCTTCGCACTTTTTTTTCCGGAAATGGGCCATCAGGGCATTTTCAGCCCTTAGCCAACGTTACCTGTGGGCCTCATCTGGCTTTGTTGACCAATTGGGCCCGCGATGCTTCGCGGGAGCCGAAGGGATGCCTCCTTGACCTTACGATGGGCGCGAATCTTGGGGCGCCGATTCGGTGCCGCGCGGGTTGCCCTGGCTTCCAGGAGAAGGAAAGAAGGAACAAGACAACAGACACGGCGCACGAGGCGGGAATTTGAAGAGACGCGACGGGTCGGAGGACGCCGCGGCGGTTCGGGGGCTATAAATGAGAGCGGCCATACCTGGTGCGGCGCCTTCTCGCACTCACCATTCTCTCCCCCATTCTTCGCGCTACAGTTGCGTCTCCGCTTCAATCCACCGCAATTCGCCGCGATTTTCTCTTGGTTCGTTCCTTCCCCCGTCGCAATCCCTGGCGTACTTCTGCCGCCACATTCCGTCATCGTCTCCCCTTGTCGATTCGTCGCCCGCAACGGCCGCCCCCGCTTCGTCGCTGTTGCCGCGGCGTCTCCACAACGGTCCCCTCCCCCCTTTTCGGAGCCAATGGCGGCCGCGAAGGCGCCCTGGCCGCCATAGGCAATAGGGGACGGGGCGATGGATGGCCTCGTGGCCAGGGGGCTGATGAGACCCAACGGCGCCTTCATGGAGTGGATCATCCCTGAAGGGGGGCAAATGCCGGAGCCGCCAAGCGGGTATGTCTTGTCCATCTCCAACTTCCACGCCCGCGGGTTTGGAATGCCGGCACATCCTTTTTTCCACGCCTACTCCATTACTACCAGATTGAGCTTCAACACCTCGACCCCGATTCGATTGGCCACATCGCCGGTTTCATTACCATGTGCGAAGCTTACTTGTGAATCGATCCTCATGTCGATCTCTGAAAGTATTTCTTTCAGGTGCGACACTGCCGCCTTTCCGGGAAGGGGAGGCCGCCAATGGATGTGCCGCTCGGGTGTGCGAACATCCGTCTCCGGCAGAACAGGTTGCTCGAGTACATCTCGTCCACCCGGCACCCTCCAATGTCTAGTGGTGCTCGAACTGGTTCTACCTCCGGAACGACCCCGACGGGCCGCTTCCGACGTTCACCGGCTGGTACGTCGAAGCGGCGGCACCTTCGTGGCAGCGGGATCTATAGGGAGCGCCGGTATGGCGTATATTCATCCCCTGATCAATGCCATCCATGGTTGTGCGCCACCGGGGTGTCGTGGATCGGAGCGACCAGACATTTCCACATCACCCGAGTCCTACCCCTGATGATGAGTGCTCTTCATTTATGGGAGTTGACTCCGGAGGCCAACTAGGAAGGGACAACCATGGTGTCCGACATGGCCTTGAGCTTGTCGGAGGTTGGGGCTCGACTCGCTGAAGCGTCCGGGAAGTCATCTATGTGCCACGTGGACACCGAATTTGAATACCCCATCCGCGGCCATCCCCGAGCTCTCCCAGCGCCGGGTGTTCCCAGCTATGTATGGTTCCTTCCCTGTCTCCACCTCATCGTATTCTTGGTCTTTTTTAGGTTCGGGCGCAGAACTGACATCCTTTTTCTTATTTCGCAGGCGAATCTGGTGCGTGCTCCCTCTCGACCACCGCTGCCCGAGGACCCCGACCAGCGGGGGGTGAGCCACGTCCGATTTGAACGAGGAGGGAGCAGCGGCGGCCTGTCGGAGGGGTCCGCTGGCCATGACGGCGATGCCAGCGAGTTTGGTCCCGGCAGTCTTTCGGAAGAAATGTGGGACGCGCTCTTGCTTGAAGACAATCCAGCCGATGATCCTCCACCCGAGCCTGAAGGAGGCGAGGCGGCCCTTCCCCCATTGCCCAAACACGGGGAAGAGGCGGCTCGTTCGCGCGCTCCTTCATTGGTGCTGGGTGGTCAAGAGACCGCTAACCTGCGCGGCGTCGACGTTCCGGGGCCTAGGACTGCTACGAAAGATTGCCTTTGCCGTGTCGGCGCTGGATGACCCTGCGGTGCGCCCTTCGTTGGAGCGGAGGCGGGCGAGCCCGGCAAGAGATGCCGAGGGCCGGGCCGAGTGCGCTGCCCCTGGGGTCGTCACCGAGGCGCCTGCTGCTCCCGAGCTGCGGACCGAGGTAACCGGCTATGGGTCTGACAACCTCGAGTGCCCCCAGGGGGATGTGCGGCTGAGCGAGTTATTGGCTCAGCCGGAGTGAGGGCCTGACTTCAGGGTCGACGCGGGAGGCGGCTGCTTCTTTGTCCAAAACTCGATCGAGAAGGAGTCGTGGGATTGGTTTGACAGCAGGATTGAACTCGACCGCCGAGAGATGGGCTGTTGACGGTCGTTATATCATACTTTTGACCGTCACATAGCTCAATGAATAAGAAAGAAAAGGCACTCCTTACCTGCATTTTATTTATGAATAACCTATTTCCACATGTACCTCTAGTTGTAAGTGTGCAGGTTTAAAACAGGGAATATCCAGATGTATCCATGTCCCAAGGCAACAAATCCAATACTTCCATAAATCGACGATTGCCACGGGAATGCAATCCCAAGATTAAAGGCCAAATCCAACCCAAACTCAACATCTGAAGGCCAATGCACCTGGATCAGAAGACTAAAGGCCAGAGGGGAGCCACCAGCCAAAGCCCAGCCCAGGAGGGGCCAGGCCCAGGTAGGCCGACCCCCCTGGCCAGGTCGACCGACCTGCTGTGGAGCCCCCCTGGGCCCATCTTTCTATGGCGGTTTGCCACCGACCTCTGGAGGTCGGTTCCAGCAGCAATTAATGCCACCGACCTATGGAACCGCCTCTAGGAACCGACCTCTAAGTCTATAAATAAAGGGGTACCCCCCTCCTAGAGAACACACACCACTTGAGGCTCATTCCCTCCTCCTCCTCACCTTAGAGCTAGAGGCTGTTTAGGTAGAGCTAGGCTAAGTAGTGGGCTGCCCTTGTGCTCCCAAGTCCCTTGGAGAATTGGGTATGTTCTTGTATCCTTCTCTTGTAAGACTTGATCTTTATCAATGATTCATCGTTTGTCATATAGTAGTTGTGTGCTTATGTTGTTCATCCTTAATCTAGTTGTGTTCTTGGGTGAGTGTTCGTCGTTCGTTCATGTTCGTTCATCGATGAACGTTCGTGGGCATTCATCAGGCGTTGGGATATCACCCCGGTGGGCACCAAACTCGACCACCATATGAGGCCGAAGGATTGTCGGGGCAAGGACCAAGGCAAGGCACATGGGAAAATCTCCCACGGCAGCGTTGGGAGGAAGTCTACCAGTCCTCCGCGTCGAGTGGGCGTCGTTCTTCTTCTGCTCGAGGTCACCACTTCGAGCAGGAATTGAACAACCTCACCGAACAATTGGGGCGTCTCGAGAGCAAGACGGATGATATCCAATACACCGTCATTCAGCACACTCTACAGACCCACCAGTGGCAGGAACGTACCCACTCTCAGATACAAAACCTCACCAACATGACCGAGAGGGGACAAGCCGATCTTTCGGCTTATTTTCGCCACATGGGATTCGATCCTTCACAAGACTCTTGAGCAAGAACAAGCTTGGGGGAGATGCCATATCCCCGGCCAAGGTATCATGTATCACAACTTGTATCTTTCTCTTTTCCTTTATTTGCTTGTTCTTGCACCTTAATTGAAAACAAAATAAAAATTTGCAAAACTAAAAAGAACAAAAATAGTCTTTAGTTTTTAATAGCTTTCTTTTATGCGAGTAAGAGTGTCTAGTCTTCCCTATGTTGAGATGATGAATAGTTGCTCTGTTTTATCTCTTGCTTGTACCTAGTTTACAACTTAGTACTCTCCCTAGTTTTGAGATTTTTGGCTAGCGTGCTTGCCTAGAACTTGAAACTTGTGGGTAGCATAGTGCTTGATCCAAGTCTAAGTTGTTGTGAGTTATGATATGGTACAAATAGGGCAGCTATGATCTTGTCCATGAGTGCGACTCAACTCCGGAGTCTTTTCTTTTACAAAATTCAAAAATGATAAAGTTCCTCAATGATCAAAATTCCTACCAAAGCCATATGTGGTTCATACTTTGCAAACCCTTCCACATATGCTGCTTGTCATTGCATTGAGCTTTATCAAAATTGTGTGACCCAAGTGAGATACTTGTCATACTCTCTTGATCAAGATCACGTACACTCCACCTCGCATGCTAAACTTCTACACTGGAAGTTAAGCAAATTCCACCACTCCATCCACCAAATAAATACTCCAAAAACCTTTGTCACCTTTCTCTCTCAAAAATATCATTTGGAGACATGGCTATGCAAAAGAAAAAGAATAACCCCTGCTCACACAAAGTAGAGCAAGAAAAAAATAAGGGGAAGAAAAAGAAAAGAAAGAAAGAAAGAAAAGATAGCCATGTCCTCCTCATAAATTTCAAAAGAGAGAGAAAGAAGATGACACCCAAAAGGAGTACCACTTCCACCTCACCACCCACCATATACACACATGCACATCTTGATCAAGGTTGTATGACTTGCATTCTCCATGGATCCACTCTTTTGATTCAGCAATATGTGTGATGCAAGTATGCCTTTTATCATCCCTACCAAGCTCCACATATCAAGCCTTTAGAAGTAGGATGATACAGGCAACACAATGCCTTGGTGAGGAATATACACATCGAGCGATTCGAGAGTATCATTCGAGGAACTTTGCTTTTATTTGAAAAAACAATCTTTCAAAACCTCCGGAGAATAAAAGTCAAACTTAGGACTTGAGAATGATGCTCTGTTATAACCATTCTATCTCTCAACCGCCCAAGACAAGGAGAGAGTCATAAGCCCCATAAGGAGTAAGGGGAAGGGTGAGTTACCATGCCAACTTTTTCATACAAAGGAGAGTATTTTGTTGTGCGCATGGTACATTCGAGATATGAAACATGGTAGCAACTTCTGATCAACAACCTAAAGTCTCACCCCTTTGCTCAGGACGAGCAAGAGGTCAGCTTGGGGGAGTTTGTTGACGGTCGTTATATCATACTTTCGACCGTCACATAGCTCAATGAATAAGGAAGAAAAGGCACTCCTTACCTGCATTTTATTTATGAATTACCTATTTCCACATGTACCTCTAGTTGTAAGTGTGCAGGTGGAAAACAGGGAATATCCAGGTATATCCATGTCCCAAGGCAACAAATCCAACACTTCCATAAATCGACGATTGCCACGGGAATGCAATCCCAAGATTAAAGGCCAAATCCAATCCAAACTCAACATCTGAAGGCCAATCCACCTGGATCAGAAGACTAAAGGCCAGAGGGGAGCCACCTGCCAAAGCCCAGCCCAGGAGGGGCCAGGCCCAGGTCGGCCGACCCCCCTGGCCAGGTCGGCCGACCTGCTGTGGAGCCCCCCTGGGCCCATCTTTCTATGGCGGTTTGCCACCGACCTCTGGAGGTCGGTTCCACCTGCAATTAATGCCATCGACCTACGGAACCGCCTCCAGGAACCGACCTCCAAGTCTATAAATAAAGGGGTACCCCCCTCCTAGAGAACACACACCACTTGAGGCTCATTCCCTCCTCCTCCTCACCTTAGAGCTAGAGGCTGTTTAGATAGAGCTAGGCTAAGTAGTGGGCTGCCCTTATGCTCCCAAGTCCCTTGGAGAATTGGGTATGCTCTTGTATCCTTCTCTTGTAAGACTTGATCTTTATCAATGATTCATCGTTTATCATATAGTAGTTGTGTGCTTATGTTGTTCATCCTTAATCTAGTTGTGTTCTTGGGTGAGCATTCGTCGTTCGTTCATGTTCGTTCATCGTTCGTTCATCTTTCATCGATGAACGTTCGTGGGCATTCATCGGGTGTTCTTCGTTCGTTCATACTCGATCACCGATTAGGAATGATCGTTCTTATTCGTTCTTCGTTCATCGCTCGTTCTTGAGCGATGAACGCTTATGCATAGCGTAGTACTAGATTTGATCCTTGACTGGTTTAGACTAGTTTGGCTAGTTGTTTGCGACTAGAAATCGGGTTTATTGTCCCGAAAGGGAAGCTCTAGGTTTACCGCCCTGCGGGGTGCCTCGAGGGATCTAGAGTTATGGCGAGTGATGCTAGCATGGTGCAAGGTTCTCTTTCCATCCTTGTTTGTGCATGTGCCCCACAGTTTGTGGAGGTAGGTGGCAGGTGGTGACAGCCCTGTCTATCCTTCCGTAATCCTCCACGTTCGGGTATGGCATAGGAGTTTATACAAAAGACCGGCGTGGCCTGGCAGACTAGGCCTAAACCGGATCTCCCGATGATCTCTAGCCATAGGCTCTTAGCTCTCACTAGTGTAAGCCTGACGTAGGTAGAATCCTAATATGCTTTATGATAACGTACATTAGGAGTAGCACCCGTTAGTTAGTTTTGCTCCTGCCTAGACTTGCCTCTCGCCTTTTATCTGAGAGTGGAATCCTCTGTGTGTGTCGCACTATCCATTATATATCTTTATCACTTACCCCTGCATTGGATTGTGGGTTTGTCTCTCATTGTAATCTATTGAGCATAAGTACTACTGTTGACCATGTCTTCCCTTGGGAAAATATAAATCACGATACCCCGGAATACTCTTGGGTGAAATGCTACAACGGGTTATCCGTGCGCTTGCGGATCCTCTTATCATGGGAATGCCGATAGGACATCTCTAGCACTCCTTGCTAGTGGTGGGCTATCTGGCAATATTATTGCAAGACTCTTTAACCCAAATATCGGTGTAGCGTAAGGAACGCCAACATGGGCTCGGCCCGTGACGCATTGGAGTCGGCCATCCGCGCTTTGGGAGTGGCGAGGGCACCTTTTGAGGTAGAGAGATGAACTTTCCATCCTTTCTTCGATGCTCGGTTTTCGCATGCCCTTCCTTTAACTGATGGTCGATATTTTTATTGATTGGGCGCAGGCTATATTGGGGGACAGCAGGCTGAAGTCCAAGTACCTGCGCTCCCAGGAAGAGCAGTTGAGGAGGCAGTTGTCCGATCTTGCCGCCGCCGCCCAACGGGTCACTGCCACTGAGGCAGCCCATGCCGAGCTCCTCGGGCAGATGGATGTACTATGGAAGCACATTGAGGATGCTGAGACGTAGTCGCGGTCGTTGCAAAAGCTTGCCAGAGATGCCGAGAAGTTGGCTAGGACCTTCGCCAGCCAGGCTGAGGTGTAGCGGGAGCTGAAGGGGGTCGCCGAGACCGCCTCCAACAACCTTTTCGGCGAGTCAACCACGCTTCGTGGTCGGATTGACGATGAGCAGCCCCTGCCACCTCGCTTACTTTTGCGTTCGGGTCTTGTTCCTTATTTCTGACCTTCACTTGTTTTAGCTCTTGAGAAAGAGTTGGTGGAGTCGCAAGCTGAGGTGGGGCGGCTTGACAATCTATGGCTCGCCTTTGTTCACTCGTGCACTCAGCTGGGAGTTGAGATGACCGGCGAGCCTGGTGAGGCGGAGCGGCAAGCGCTCATCCTGCCGTCCCACATGAGGGCCTTGGAATAGAAAGTAATGGGGGCTGGCATCTGCCTGACCTTTACCGTTGTCCGTTCCCATTACGACGCCAGGGTCGGGGTGTCCCGCATGAGCGAGGGCTTCGCCGAGGGGAATTCTCCCGTGACTCTGGCTGCACTCGAGGAGGAGGTTCGTCCAGACACCGAGCACCTCTTGGCGGAGTACAAGGAGGAGTTCCTTCCGTGCCGCGCCGGATCTGGAGGGGAGTGAGCAGCGGTTAGGTCGGGTCGAGCCCCCGAGGGCCTTTTGTCTTTTTCTTTTTCATTTTCAACTTGGACAAAAAACTTAAGGATGTAAAAACACTGATGGATGCTTTAAGTTATGTCGTTTTATCCCTTTTTTGCGCCATGATTCGACTTCGACTTTGAGCGTTTGGATCTTTGGCTTAGAGTTTGTCCTGCTTAAAGATGGCAATGGATATCCATTATCCGCGAGCCCGTGGATATCCAGCCCGTTAGACACGGATTCGGGCAAGTCTCTATATCCACGGGCATGGGCACGGGCAGGAAATGCAATCCGCGGGCAGCAGGAGAGTGGGCATAAAAAAGCCTTGCACGTATTCGATTGTCCGTTTGCCCGTTTGAACCTTGACACGTGAGCTCCAAATAATCAATATTATCTCCCTGGTAGTAGCTTTGTAGTACTATTACTTCCTAGTAGCCGCAAGAACGTGGACCACTCGTTCCTTCTTTCCTGGCTCCTCCTTCGTCCCTCATCTGCTCCCGCATGGAAGCTAAGCTTGACGTGGACGCCGGCGAACGGCGAACTGCACAGACAAAGTCGCATCGACACTCGACAGAGAGGCTGCTCCCTCCCTAATTCCCCGCATGACTTTGCTACCTCCGCTCTTCCCCATTGAAATCCCTTCTTCAAAATATGGATCTCGTCTCCTGGCTTTCCTCACATGCCAGGCCGCCACCCACACACATCACAGAGCCCCGGCCGTCGTCTACGTGCATCACAGGGCCCCGGCCGTCGTCCCTGCCGCGCTTGGGTCACTGCGCTTGGCCGCCTCCGGGCAAGCCCGCGGGCATCCGTTGCCCCCGGATAGCGGGCACAGGCACCGCTCTTTACCCGTGGTGGACAACGGGAGAGGGCACGGGCACAGGATTCCACTCGCGGGCATGGGCAGCAGCAGCTGCTATCCGCGGGCATCCCGCCCGTTGCCATCCCTAGTCCTGCTGGCTTAGGCCGTCCTTAGCCGCTGGGGCGTCAGGTGCCTTTGAACCGGGCAATTGGACTCGATGCCATGACCCGCTGTAAGCTTCATTTACCATTGGAGTATGGAAACCCCAAAGGTATAAATATTTTAGTAATTGGATGATCATGTTGTATGTGACTAATGTTGGTATTTCTTAACGTCACAGATAAATCCGCAAGCGCATGGAGAATACCGTTGTAGCACTTCACCCGTGAGTATTCAAGGGTATCGTTATTTATATTATCCCAAAGGAACGGAGTACAATTATCTACTAGTCTAGCTGGTCCAAGGACACGAAGAAGGATGGTAGGCTTGGGTAGAGAGGATTCCTATGGATGAGGTTCTATCCGGAGCAAAGAGGATTAACCACAGCAGGGCTGTCACCACCTACCGGCAACCCCTAACTAGGACACGTGGCACTAGGGCTATTATGTCCCCAATGCCAGTCCTAGGGTCAATTCCCTAGAACGGAAAGGATTAAGCATAGCAGGGCTGTCACCACCTACAGGCAACCCTCTACTAGGACACGTGACACCAGTGCTATTATGTCCCTATGCCAGTCCTAAGATCACGTGACAACAAGGCAATCAAGTCCTCACTGCCAGACCTATTCTAGTTCACAAGAACCAAAGATAAATTCCGCCTCTAAATGCTTACTTGAATAGAACGATGATCTCATAAGCAAGTAAAAGAAGAACTTATACTAGAATAGAAACATACAATCCAAAAGGGGATCGAGAATACTTACTTGTTAATATGATGAACGACGAACGAACGATGAACGAGCGGCGAACGATGAACGAACGACGAACGAACGATGAACGAACGACGAACAATGAATTATCAATAAGTATTCTCCAAGATACAAGATTTGGGCTAAGTCCTCACAAAGGGAGGACTACCCTTCTCTCCTACCCCACTCTCTCCCTACTCTACTAGTATACAAGGGGCTCTAGGCCCTTGGGTGTGGAATGAGGCTCTCCTCCTTGTGTGTCCTTGAGGCGAGGGGGTACCCCGTTATTTATAGGCCTTTGAGGCGGTGGAATGAGGCGGTTCCGAAGGTCGGTGGCAATCAATGGAGGCAGAACCGACAGATGGAGGTCGGTGGCGAACCGCCAGAGAAAACTGGGCCAGAATGGCCACTTTTCCAGGTCGGCCGACCCCCCCTTGGCCCATTTGGCCTTGGGCTTTGGCCGAGGGGTCCTCCTTAATGTCTTGTTCAATGATCTTGGTGCGATGGCCTAATTTGGATAAGTTTCGTAGTGTATTTGATCCATATCTTGCTCGGCTGGCGATGCTGATTTCTCGGAGCTGTCTGTTGTGGTCTTCATGATGTGTTATCTCTCCTTTTGATATGAAATGCACCTGCACTCACAAATTCACCAACACTCATGGAATTCGTTAGTAATAAACTCCTACCACTATGTTTGGTGTTCATTTTATTTCTTTTATGCGGGTACTTGACGGTCAAAAGCGGTACTTAAGGACCGTCAACAACTAACTCTTTTGTAGGTTGTTGCCTATGGTCACATATGATGGAGGACTACGTTAACCTTTTCTCTATTGGATATCTCGATGATTGGTTGCCTCGACAACTCGGGACATTGGGCTTGATGGACATGCTAGATCCAAGCAAGTGTTGGCTTGGTGTAGATGTAGGCTTGAGTCCATAGGAAAAACCGGACTATCAAGAGGGTTCGAGTTGGTTTCCTTAGTGCACACTTAATTTTTTTCATATCATCGCTCTTTCGTGCTTGTCATAGCCGCTTGTGCCTTATATTCACTTGTGGTTAAGGTTTTGCTTTTCCAAGTGGTATCTTATATTGAGCTATGACTTGCATGCTAGTTTTCTTACCATCATGTGTGTAGTGTCCTTATAATTCTTGGATGATGCTTTGTTGTGATTGATATGCTTTACCCTTGTGTTTTGCTTCATGTCTATATGCTTTTACAAGTGGTAAATTCTTGTATGCTTTCACTCATATCTTTACAAGTGGCATCCATTTATGCGCTCATTTCATATCTTTTTATGTGCGATGATCCGAGATATAGGGTAGTCTCCTAGACTTGTCATTCTTGACAAAGTGCATGTCTTACAAGTTATTCAAATACTTGTATGCACGATTTTAAGGGGAGCCTATCCTTTGACATGTGATTCTTCAGACTAATGTGTTTCTGAGTTTATCTTTGGTTAGTCTCTTGATAGGAATGATCATCGATATTGAGATGCCATGATTTGAAGATCATCATCCGCTTTGAGGTGCCATGATAGTCAAATGATTCATTCTTTATGGCATTCGAAAGCAATCACATCCCCGAAGGTACGCTAAGTTTTTCTTGCAAGTAGATAATGGTTTTCCTTCATTCTTGCATTATCTTTTTAGCTACCTTCCATAACATAGCTTAAGGTCCCCCACTTGACATAATTGTTAAATTGGGCATATACTTTGCCTTCCATCACATGTATGCACAAATTTAGGGGGAGTTTAATCTATGTTATAAGGCTTCATGATTTTGATCCATATCCCATCCACATTCAAAGGATCACTATCTATGAAGCTCCCTTGTGCTTTTAACCGTTCGCCTTGTTTGTCTCTTTTCGGTGCTTGATGTCAAAGGGGGAGAAAGATATCCTCCAAAGCAAGTAGTTGCGGAAACGGAAGAGACATGAGGCACAAATAGGGAGAACATGATAAAGGGGAGAAGTACTTGTAACCATGGAGTGAAGATACAATCAAGAAGATGAGGTATGAGCAAAGGTATTGTACGTTGTCAATACATCCTAGGCAAGTAGTTGTGCTTCATTCTATCTATTATCTCTTGCTTTGGTTGTGTTGCCATCAATCACCAAAAAGGGGGATATATTAAGATCAATGAACCTAGAGCATGGTTCATAGGTTTTGGTGATTGATGTCAACATGGTTAATGGGACTAACAAGGTTTGCTAGTTTGCAAGATGGTTAGTCTCATAGATGTAGTGATACACTATTGGAGTACCAACACCTCAAAGGTTGCAAGGAAGATGATGAAGAGTAGAAGTATACATGAGGACTACTCTACGAGGTGACTACTATACACATGAGGTAAAAGACAAGGTAAGTGTGTCATGTGTTCCTCTATGTATCATATACCTCGACATGCTCTTGATCATCATGTTAGTATTGCATTATATCCTATACCATGATGATATGTATCATATACCTTGACATGCTCTTGATCATCATGTTAGTATTGCCTTATATCCTATACCATGATGATCTTGTCTCTTATATGATGATGGCTTGTATGTGCTTATTTATGTATACTCTATCTTGTCATCATGTTGCCATGTCATGTCATGTGATCTTGCTTATATATCTTTATCATGACATGCAAACTTTACTTATTCATCATGTAGGTTGCTTTAATATCCTTATATCATGATGTTGTAATTGTGCTAGTTTTATCTACATATCTTATGCACATTATGTTTCGATCGGGTTGTCCTTTGTGGCAACAAGATCATTGTGACTAACATCTTTGGATGAAGGATAGGTTTTCATATGGTCACATGATCGGAAGAGTTGGTTCAGCAACAACAATCTTCTATCTACATCCCGATGATTGGTTGCCTCGATGATGGAAGACGACGAGGATCATTGGACTTGATGGAGGTCGCGGTTGAGGAGATGGATCAAGGCTAAGGACATGCTAGAACCAAGCAAGTGTTGGCTTGGTGTAGATGTAGGTTTGAGTCCATAGGAAACACCAGACTATCAAGGGGGATCGAGTCGTTTCTCTTAGGTCACACTAGTGGTAGAGGTATGTGGATGCTCAGAGAGTCTATCAGGCACTAGGGTGACAGCAGAGGTAAAGGAACCAAGGAAGAAGAAGTTGGAAGCGAGGATCGAGGAGATGATCAAGGTCCAGCGAAGGTGAAGTCACCGTATGATACGGTGCCAGTCACCGTAGAGTTCAGTGATTCAGGATTTGCAGAAGCTGAAGACTGGAAGTCACCGTATGATACGGTGCCAGTCACCGTATGATACGGTGACTGCAGGGAGTTGAAGACTGAAGTTCTGGAGTTCGCTGAAGGTGTCACCGTATGATCAGAGGGAGTTGATCATCGTATGATACGGTGGGCACCGTATGGTTTCCAGAGACTTAGTGAAATGGACGAAGTCAAAGAGAAGAAGAAGAAAGAGTCACCGTATAATACGGTGGAGGTCAGCGTATGATACGGTGGCTAAGGATAGGAAAATCCAGAGAAAGGAGAGTCTCTGGTAGAGTCACCGTATGATGGTCACCGTATAATACGGTGGTGTCACCGTATGGTTTTCAGGATGATAGCAAAATGGAAGAGTTGCTGAAGCTGGAAAGAAGGAGTCACCGTATGATACGGTGGTAGTCACCGTATGATACGGTGACTATAATGAACAGTGGAGCCAGAGAAGAGAAGTATCTGGGCTGAAAGAGAAGAGGTCACCGTATGATACGGTGACTAGGATTTCAGAGGAAATCAGAGAAGGAAGAAGTCCCAGCAGAAAGGGATATAGTCACTATATGACCGTATCATACGGTGACCAGGAGATTTCTGGGCAGTTTGGTGCAGCGGCTAGTTTATGAGTGGAGGGCTATAAATAGTCGGTTGCTTGATCCTTTGGGGTGCCTTTGGCCATTGTTATCAGTGGGGAAACACAGTGGGAGCCAAGAGGAAGCAAGAGAAGCACATGGAGAAGATTTAGAGAGAAATCTTAGTGCTTGAGAAGGGTTGAGAGCATCCATACACCTCTAGGACTAGTGTGGTCATAGGGAGGCGGTCTTGGTTTGTTACCCTTGGTCTATGGCAAGGCCTAGACCGGTTAGGCGTTGGTGTTGAACTTGCCAAGAGAGTGTGGAAGCCAACACAAGTTTGTACACGGTTTTGGAGGTTCCCGTGTGAAAGAAGCATCACTAGTGGAGCGCCCTTTGGACCGCATCACGTGCGGATCCTTACCCTCGGAAGAGTACCCGGAAATGCCGGCGGGACGTGCCCGCGACTTCACTCAAGGTGCGGTGGTTGGTTCTAAAGAAGAGAGCAATGCCGTGTGCGGCGGGGTGAAGCCCGTGACTTCACTCGGAGGGTGAAGCGTGCTCTTGGGAACAACACCGGCTCGAGGAGTGGAGTGTGCTCTAGAGGGGATCGCCATCGAGCAGAGGGACGGGGTCGAGACTCCGGCGGGAGTGACCCAACGTGGACTAGGGGGAGGCGCCATCCTCCCGACACCACGGGAAAAATCGATGAGCAATCTCTTACTCGTACTCTCTACTACTTGCACTTGTTATCTTGTTTATCCTATATGCTTGTAGTAGATATTGTGCTTATCTCATATGATTGCTTAGCGATTGTTGCCATGCTAGCTCCTCGTTATATCTAGTGATACTTGTTTTCCTTATTATATATGCTTGTACCTACTTGTGATAGCTCACACTTGCTTGATATCTTATAGTGATCTTGTTATTCTTATATTGTTTCTATCTAGTTATCATGATCATTTGCTTGAGCTTTCTCTTATGTACTTATACATGCTAGTTTGATTGTCTATCTTACCATATACACTAGCATGTATAGGACTTGTTTGAGCTTCCCTATGTGTTCCCTATATGCATGCTAGATTGCTTGATCGTCATTATATTATATACTAGCATGTGTAGGACTTGTTCAGCTTATGTTGTCATATCTATATGCTAGGTTGTTTCCTTATGCTCATGTATGCCTTGCACCTAGCATGTACAATTCCTAGCACATGGTTATCCTTGCTTGATCACTTACACGTAGTGCACATGTATGCTTATGTTATAGACCCTTTACATGTGCAAATAGAATTAGTGGCTAGAAGTGCAAAAAGAATTAGTTCATGGTGTGCCCGATTCACCCCCCTCTCGGTCACACGGTCCTTACAAGTGGTATCAGAGCCTCATGCTTAATTTAGGGCTTTACTGCCTTTGAGATGTGACCGTATGAGTTTGGGTTTTCATCCTATATGGGCTCGGGCTATGGACGTTGAAAGAATCGCTTGAATAGCTACCTTAAGTCCATAGTACCGAATGAATTTTGGGACGTCATGAATGATTTCTCTAGCACTTACACGGATAACCATGTTATCATGATGATCTTGTTGTTCTTGCTATATCTTGTGATGATCATGTTTGTGTGCTTATGTATCTTGATCATGTTGTTGCTAGTTTTCTTGTTGAGGAGTTATTTTGATAATCTTACCATGCTCTTTATTGGATCACTTACTTACTTGTGTCTTCCCTTGCATATGCTAGATAAGTGTTTCAATTCTTGTGACAAGCGGAAGAACTCAAGTGGTGAGGTTATTATGAAGATCTTGAAAGCACCTCCTCATTCAACATTCGGCGTCAACTATTTTGCACTTCAACATGAAGATCTTGAGAGCTACAAATTGAAGAAGTTTTGCTCATGACCACCTCACATGATGATCACTCAAGGAATGTCTCTCACATTGAGGACACGTCAATTGGTGATGGTGATCAAGTTAAAGAACAATATACTACCGTGAGCAAGCTTCCATCACTTGAAGAGCAAGACATTGAGAAGAAGATGATGCAAGCTCGGGATACTCACCTCCTTGATCACTCAAAAGCGAACTTACATCTTCCTCGGAGAATACAAAGATGATGGTATATCTAAATCCGAATTTCAATTCTTTATCTAACTCATCTTTGTGCCTCATCGCGAGCTAGGTGACTATGAACCCGTTGGTGAAGATCAAGTTGCTATTGATATCTTGATGGAGACTTCACCTCTTCCATCTCCGTCCATGTGCCTCATTATAAGACATGACTTGTGGTCATCAACAAGAGGAAGATGGTGATGGAAGGATCAAGTGAGAGTGATGAAGGAGAAGAAGATTCCAATACCAAGTACAAGAAGAAGCTTTTAGGACAAGACCAAGGTCGAGAAGAAGGAAATGTCATCTCACAAAGGTTTTCTCTTGAAGACTATGAGAGTGACTCTTCTTCAAGCGCATAGACAAACATGTTGTTGGCTTTGTCCTCACAAGCACATCCAAGACTCTACCTCCACCTCCTATGTACTTGACGACAAGTGGCTATGATGATGAGATTGAGGAGGATGGGATTGGTAATGTTGATGATGCTCCTTCTATGAAGAAATTATCGATCTACTCGGCAAGCTCAAATGGTCATCACCAAAAAGGTAGTTGAGGTATGGAAACAATGTGATTCGTGCATAATTCGTGTTGGTGAGATTGATAAGGAATTCAAGGATCTGACGCCATCTCATGAGGCTCTACATATGAGTTATGGATTCTAGTTGGATAACATTGAGCTTCATGAGAAGTATGAGAACCTTGGAATCTCTTCTCAAGCTATCAACCCTTTTTTAGCTTACTTCTTCTTCATCCACTACTCCTAGTTCATCTACTTCATATGCATCTACTATTTATGATGAACTAACCCTCTCTTGTGAGAGCTCTTCTCTTGAGTCTTTGTTTTTGAAGGAATACCACAAGCTCAAGGAGGAGAGTGAGTCAATGATGCAAGTATTCACAAGGCTCACAAGAGGACTTGGTGCTTCTCCGATGAACATGGAAGTCATGCATTGGCAAGGACCGATGCCACACCAAGTGAAGAAGTACCGTTAATGGCCAATGATCACTATTGCAAGCATCGTTGCTTAAGTGGCCATTCAACAAAGGATTGTCCGGTTCCTAAAGCTCCTATGTTTTCATTTGATTATTTGCTTTATCTTGACAACACTCACTTTCTTCTTATGAGATGTGAATATAGTGTTGTGGGAGAAAAGTCAATAGGAGCTTTGGACAAGAAGAGGAAGATGAAGGTGCTTCGGGTGCCAAGATTCTAATGGACCGGGTGAGGCCGACCAATCTCATGGAGGTGCCCAAGTACAACACTTGAGGTGATGGAGGTGGTGGATCGAGTTCAACACTTGAAGATCTTTGAAGTCCACCACAAGTGTCAATGGCATGAATGACAACATCTACTCTTCGAGGAGGTATCTTGTATCATAGTGTAGTCTTTCTTTTGCTTCTAGTTCCTTTGTTCTTAGTAGCTTCTTTTGTGAACTAGTTTGTCTTGCACTTTCATGCATCATGAAAAAACCTAAAAGAAAAGAACATAAAAAATATTAGTTCAAGGTCTAACTTTCTCAAGATAGCAATGAGCATGGGGGATGCTTGAGTTGGTGGACCGATTGGCTTAAGGCCGTCCAATGCCTCCCAAGCCTCGGTCGTCCACTTGAAGTGGTCTGATTTCTTCAGGAGACGGTACAAAGGTAACCCCCTCTCGCCGAGATGCGAGATAAACCGGCTCAGTGCCGCGAGGCAGGCCATGACTCGCTGGACGCCCTTGACGTCCTGAATAGGCCCCATCTTGAGGATGGCGTCGATCTTCTCAGGATTCGCTTCGATGCCCCGTTCCAACACGCAAAACCCAAGCAACTTGCATTTAGGGACACCAAAGACGCACTTTTCAGGATTTAGTTTGACTCCGTTCGCCCTCAGCCTGTCGAAGACTTTAGCGAGGTCGGAGACCAAATCACCGGTGCGCTTGGACTTGACTACGATGTCGTCCACATATGCCTTTACGACCTCGCCGATGAGATCTTCGAAGCATTTGATCATGCACCGCTGGTAAGTTGCCCCAGCGTTTTTCAGCCCGAAGGGCATGGTGACGTAGCAGTACACACCGAACGGGGTTATGAAAGATGCCACGAGTTGATCCAACTCCTTCATCGGGATCTGATGATAACCCGAGTAGGCGTCGAGAAAGCAGAGGGTTTCACACCCCGCTGTCGAGTCTACAATTTGGTCGATGTGCGGCAAAGGAAACGGATCCTTCAGGCATGCCTTATTGAGATTCGTGTAGTCAACACACACCCTCCATTTCCCATTTTTTTATGTACAAGTACATGATTAGCTAGCCACTCGGGGTGATAAACTTCCTTAATAAAGCCTGCTGTTAAGAGTTTCGCTATTTCCTCACCGATGGCCTTGTGATTCTCCTTGTCGAAGCGACAGAGGTGTTGCTTGACGGGTCGGGAACCCGGCTTGATGCAGAGGGAGTGCTCGGCGATCACCCGGGGGATGCCCGGCATGTCCGAAGGCTTCCAAGCGAATATGTCTTGGTTGGCGCGGAGGAAGTCAGCGAGCGCGCTTTCCTATTTATCAGAGAGCGAGGCCCCAATCAACACCACCTTGCTGTTGGGGTCGGAGGGGTAGAGCGGGATCGGCTTGGTGTCGGTGTCGGGGTGGAAGGAGCCCGTCGCCTTCTTTGCGTCCGGAGTGTCCCCCCCCCCCCCCCCCCCCCCTCTACCTGGTTGGCAGACGGCAACTCCTCCTTGTGGACAAGCACAGTCGCGAGGCTGCAACTTTCCAGGTCGACCTCATAGGCCCTCTGCACGGAGGTGCTGATGGTGATGACCCCCTTGGGGCCCGGCATCTTGAGCTTGAGGTAGGTGTAGTTCAGGACGGCTATGAACTTCGCGTAGCACGACCGACCCAAGACTGCATGGTACGCACCGGGGAAATCCGCCACCTCGAAGGTGAGAGTCTCGGTGCGGAAGTTACCAGGCATGCCGAAGGTGACGGGCAGGTCGATCTGCCCAAGTGGCATCCAGCGTTCCCAGGACGATGCCGTGAAACGGGGCCCCTGTCAGTCGGATTCGCTTCCGATCGATGCCCATACAGTATGTTGAGGCTGCTCCCTCCATCTATGAGCACCTTCATGAGCCTCGTCGAGGCGACGATGGGGTCGACGACCAGCGGGTAGCATCCTGGGCGGTAAACCCGGTCGGGATGGTCGGAGAGGTCGAAGGTGACCGCCGTACCCGACCACTTGAGGAACTCTGGTGCCGCCGGCTCCGCGGCATACACCTCCCGACGCTCCACCTTTCGTCGGCGCTTGGGCAAGCAAGCGTCCATCCCGCCAAAGATAATGAGAACCACATTGGTCTCGGGGAACGGGGGTTTAGGCTCCTTGTCGCCCTCGCTGCCCTTGGGGTCGGAGGGCTTCGTGTCTTGCTTCTTCGAGGTCCTAGCGAGGAACTTGCGCATGAGGCCATAGTCCTTGTACAGATGCTTGACGGGGAACGCATGGTTTGGGCACGGCCCCTCGAGCAGCTTCTCGAAGTGGTTGGGCGCCGTCTCGCTGGGGATCTTCTTGGGCTTGCGCTCGACTGCCGCCACGAGTGAAGCTTCCTGTCGATGAAGGTTGCTCTTCTTCTTCTTCTTCTTGCCCGACTGGGCCGAAAGGCCAGCAACGTCGGCCGCTTCGACCCTCTTGGCCTTCGCGGCCGTGCGTTCGAAGATGGCCCCGACCGCATCCTCACCGGAGGCATGGTTGGTGGCGATGTCCAGCAACTCCTCCTTCGTGGTTGACGGGCTCTTGCGTCCCAACTTGTGGACCAGCGACTTGTTCCTGGTCCCATCAGGAACGCGCTGATCGCGTCAGCGTCGACGATGTTGGGCAGGGAGTTGCGCATCTTGGAGAAACGATGGATGTACTCGCGCAACGACTCGTCGGGCTTCTGCTTGCAGTTGCGGAGGTCCCAGGAGTTCCCGGGACGCTCGTACGTCCCTTGGAAGTTCCCCTCAAAGATCTCCTTGAGATCCGCCCAACACTAGATGGAGCCTCTCAGGAGGTGTTCCAGCCATGCCCGGGTGGAATTGGCGAGGTAGAGCGGTAAGTTGCGGATGATGAACAGGTCGTTGTCCGCACCACCGGCTTGGCATGCTAACCGGTAGTCTTCTAGCCACGTGGCCGGGTTGGAGTCACCGGAGTACTTAGTGATGTTTTCGGGCGTGCGGTACCGCTGGGGGACCGGCGCGCGTAGGATTTCTTCTCCAAAGGCCCGGGGCCCCGATGGTGGCGGGCTCGGGCTCCGGTCCTCATGGGGGTCGTAACCACCTCCACGTCGCGGGTGGTAGCCATGATTGGCAGTTTTGCGCTGCTAGCCCATGGCCCTGTGCGCGTCGGCGTGCCTCGAGTACCACTCGGGCATCTTTGATGTTGCCGATGCGTTGATGGATGGGCGGCATGTTCTGCCCTCCTCCTTCTCCACGCGGGGTCTGCTCAACAGAGGCCTCCCCATCGTGGTCACTCGCGGTGGGCACGTTGGAGCCGTGTCCCCGTTGCCGAGACAGGGAGTTCTCGGCCTGCTGGTTCGCCGCGAGTCAGAGGAGGCTCTCAAGCTCCTTCCGGTCTTGCTACTCATCCGGGGTCAGCGGCGGCTGCACCCGCCGAACCAGCGCCGCCGCCGCCGCCGTGATGTTCTAGCTTGCCAGCGGGAAGCGCGGGAGGTCACCTCGAGCGTCGTCGATGAGCTGCAGTTGGACTCGCCGGGCCCTGGCTCGAGCGTGGTTCCAGCGCTGCGCCAACTCCTTCTTGATCACTTTGCGCTCCTGCCTCAAGAGCCGCTCGTGGTCCTGAAGCTCCCGTTCCCGCGCGAGAAGCTGTCAGATGTCGTGGTCGTGTGCGGCGGCGGCATTAGCGTCCGCCATCTCAACGTCGCGGTCCGCCCCCCGCTTCTGCTGGCGCCAGCAGGGCGAGATGAGGGACGTGCCGGAGCCCCCCTTGCTCGGCTATTACCGGAGGAGGCTGGGCCCCCACCAGATCGACGTTGTTCTCATCCTCGTCCTCCTCCTCCTCTCCGCCGCCTAAATCCTCAACATGACCCTCGGCGCTGCCGACCATGCAGCATTTGTGCGCGGGGTCGTAACCACCCGGGGAGAAGCACTCGTTGAGGAGGTCAGAATCAGAGTCAGAGTCAATGTCGGCGTCGGAACGAAGGGCGCAAACCCCAGGCCACTCCCCGACCGTGGTAGGTGGAGGGGTTAGGACGACCGGGTCACGTCGCATCGCCTATGCCATGGGCGCGCTCACCCACGCCGATGAGGGAAGGCGGCGGCCGAGTTCGCGCTCGAATTGATCTGAGACGTTACGGAGACCGTGGGGTAGAGAAATGCCTTGCCGCCAGAAATCGAATTTGTGCGGGAGGTGCCCCCAACCCTCAAGCTTCACCAAGATGTTTGCCAGCGCATAAAAGACGCGTCAGCATTCGAAAGCGCGGGGTTCGAGCCGAGGTATGCTTCGATGTGACATGGCAAGCCGCCGCGTCCTCGCCCACGGGGCACGGCGGCGTTCGCGGTCACCATCCCGAGCGCGGAGGGCGGCGTTCGAGTCTGCACCACCTGTAGAGACAACGGGTCGCGAAGTCGGCTGGTTTCACGTCTCACCGCACTCGGGCAATCCCCAGCCGATGAGGATGCGGACGCGAGGTGAGTGGTGATCATGCGCTCGAGCTATGCCATCAGGTTGTCGCATTGCCGGAGGGTGCGCGTCGGGGCGTCCCCAGAGCTCCTCCTCTGGCGGGTACGGCGTGTGGCCGTGGAGGTGCGCGGCCGCTAGAGTATAGTGCACATGGCGATACTCGTCGGGCTGCGGATTCAGACCGAAGTGCGCCTCCATGCGCACCTCATAGTTGGAGCCATTCATGTCCCGTGCCACTTGGGGACGAATGGTGAGAGGTCCCCTCCCGAAGAGGGGCGGGTAGTCCTGCATCAGCTGCAGGCGGCCGGTGTAGTCAGCCTCGAACTCTAGGCTTCTGAATCGGATGACCTGGTGCGGTGGAAAGAGCGGAGCGGGCAGGAGCCCGCCCTTACTTGAGTCGGCGACGTCACGGGTTGCTCGGTGGGGTGCCCCGCGAGCTCCGCGGGATGACGATGGTGCCCCCATCGAAGGTGGCGAGGATCGCAACCGTAGCGCAGAGGTTCCCTACCTGGTGCGCCAACTGTCGGCGTTGAGAAATCGGCCGATGAGTAAATTTAGACTACGCGCTTGGTTGATTGGGAAGAAAGTGGATTGACACGAGGGATTATACTGGTTTGGGCGATCGAGGCCCTACGTCCAGTGAGTTGGTTCGGATTGTATTGCTCGTAGTAGGGGTTACAAGCTTTTGCGAGAGAGGGAGGAGCTCCCAAGTCTCTGAGTGTTCGTGCCTGTTCGTTCTTGCGTGCGTGGCAAGGTCGAAGAGAGTGTGAGTGGGTGTGTTGGAATGAATCCCCTTCCTCTAGCCTTGGATCAATCCTCCCTTTTATCCAGTCAAGGGAGGAGTGACCACTTACAAGGATGGAGGAAAAGAAAGAAAGGAAAATTAAGAAAAAGCTAATAGGTAGGCGACTTGACCGGGACGGACTCCTTCCTCGATGCCTTCTTTCCCGGGTGAGGACGGTGACGTTGGCTGCAGTCCAGCCGCGGCGGGATGTCCGGGTCCTGTTCATGCACTGTTCCAACCCTGTTGAGTTACGGCCTGCACTGTTACCGCGTGGAGGTGTGGCTTGACCACTGTCAAACGTCCCTGTGGGACGTGCGAGGCAGCAGCACACGTCATTCGATGGTCTTAAAGGACGTCCACTTGCGTCCCAATTAAATGCGTTTCACCGGTCGTGTCTCGACCCCGGTTGTCCGACCGCTCCCTGCTGTGGCTGGGGTCGGACGCCTGGGGTCGGCCGAGGCGGAGTTTCTTCCCGACGCCTCGGGGGTCGGGGATGGACAGCCGTGGGGTTGGATCGCCCATCTGCCCGCAGGGCCTTCTCAGGACGCGGGCCGGGGCGCGGCTGCGGAAGCCATTCGGCCCATGGCGGTCCTGCATCGTGGGCTGGACTTATCCATCACCTCCTTGGGGGCGATGACGGCCTTTGTCTCAACCCTTGGTGATCCCGCATAATTATGGGGTTTATATAGGTTATCGCGGGTACCTAGTTTTAGGTATCCGACAATAGGTTTACCTAGGACAAAACAAGAATGATCCTTTTTTTTTTTTTAAACAAAGGTAGTACGCTTTTGTTATTAATCCTCCAACACCGAACCAACCAAATATTAAGTTGCTCCCCTAACAAAGACCATTTTCCCGAGTTCAAATGATGAACAATATGCTTGCTTTTCGTTGGATGCAATTATTAGCCTATGCTAGCCATATCATCAGGAGTATTTGTTTTGATCTATTCTAGGGTCATCAATTAAAAACTGGATCAAAAGAAGTAGTAATAGACAATTTGGACATGAGGGATGCGCAGATATGACCTTGTCATTACAAGGTTTAGTGAAGTCGGCATGCACGACGCGTGATAAACTGGTAATATTAATCACTACACCTTTTTTTAGAAAAAGGTGTAAGAGTAGCCTGCCAACTAAACAAAATGGTGCAAAAAGATAAAACACATGAGTGCGGCTAAGTCACCTAGCCTACAACTGAACTGATGCTAAGTCACCTAGCCTATATTAGAGTATGAAGCACATGTGCGTCTCGTACGTGCTCTGCGTGCGAGCTTCTCAATTCTGATTCTGAAACCATCCACGCTTCACGCATGGCTTTATCAGCATCGTCATCCACTCATCCTCCGGAATTATGGCTAACCTAGCAGAAGATACACGGATGAAGGTTACTAACCAGAACGGCACCTTTGCAACATGGAAGCAACCGGCTTCCTGCATTCATCCTCCGGTTTCATTCCTGTGTTTGCTTCGTTCAGTGTGTGTTTGGTAAATTGGTAGGATTTTTTAGTTTTAGTTTCTCGCAAGAAACTGAAGAAACTTTAACAATTGATTTTAGTTTACCTCAGAAATATGGGAAACCTTACCAATCAGTTTCAGTTTCTATGAGCAGAAATAGAAATGTTTTTCGGTTTCTATTCAGAATAAAAAAAATGAATGGGTTGTACAAGAAAACTAGTTCGTAGATTTCATTCTGTATTACTCTAAACTTCGTCGCTTTAATTTAGTTAACCTCCAAGATGAAGACCATTTTTCGAGTTCAAATGATGAAAAATATGCTTGCTAGGTTTTATTTTGACGCAATTTCCGTCCGGTTTTTAATTATGGCGTTGAAGAACTTGCTTAGATCTATCCTTGTCATCAATTAAAAATTTGATCGGTGGGAGTAATTGACAATTTGGACCCGAGTGATGTGCGAACTTGCCATTATGAGGGTTGGTGATGTTGACATGCATAATGTGTGGCATAATTGAGTTTTCCTAACATCAATTGAAGAGAAAATAGAGATCGGAGACCTTTTATTTGAATATATGATATATCCTCCTAAAAAAGAGATAAGTGTAACATGATAAATGACTTGACCGCGGCTGAGTCACCTGGTCTACAACTAAACTGATACTAAGTCAACTAGCACCATGTGATTACAGTATGGAGCAGAAGAAACTAAACTACTGTAATACTAGCACCGTGTGATTCCATTAGAGCATGGAGCAGATGAACTAAATGGTCGCGAACCAGAATGGCATCTTCGCAACACATGGAAGCTACCGGCTTCCTTCTTTCCCGTGTTGGTAAATTATCTTGTCTCCGGAAACGTGATGGAAACAAGGCTACCAAGCCTAAGCTTGTGCCTATGAAGAGAACACAGCTCTGTAGGATCCAGCCAACCGCCATCATGTCCTCCTCAAGTCAATATTGGGGCATGTACAATGCATGGTACTTCGAACAAGTGCTGAAGGTAAAAAATCATTAAGCACATGTACAATAATCCTTTTCTAGCTACAACGCAAAGACTGTTTAAAATTGTCTAACCACCTTGCTAAACACCTTAAGCACCTGAGATTAACTTAAGCATTTTCCCCCTCATATAAGCAAGCACCTAGTGTTAAGCATAATCCGATTCTTTTCGCACAATCACTCCTATAAACACTTCCATTGTTTAGCTTGTGCTTCCTACGCTCTGACATAGCTCTGACGTTTCTTTAGAGAACCAGCCAGAAGCTATGCCAAACAGGATCCAAGTGTCTGCCACAAAAAATCAATTTTGTGTGTTACTACCTCCGTCCAGAAATATAAGGACTTGTTGACTTTCAGATATCACCTTTGACCATTCGTCTTATTTAAAATATTTATAAAAATATAAAAACTATTAAATCATACTTAAAGTATACCTAGTGATAAAACAAATCATAATAAATTAAATAATATTTTTATAAATTTTTTGAATAAGACGAATGGTCAAAGGTAATGTTTGAAAGTCAACAAGTCCTTATATTCTTGGACAGAGGTAGTATTGGTCTTCCCTCGGGTTGTAAAAGCATGTTTCATATTGACATGGTTGTATCTGTCACTTTAACTGAGTAATGTGCTGGTCAATTAATCGCATAAGCTTATTATATTGGCGAGATAGTACCAGCGACAGAGGTTCGAGTAACATTAGCTGGCCAATGAAACTTAAGGGCACGAGGATGACAGCAAACAATTCAATCGTCTCAGGTACATTATTTCAGACGAAATGATATAAGAGGAAAATGGGATTAAATTAAGTGACTATCTAAGTCAAGAAGACCACAGCAAACAATGAGCCACAGTTCTTCAATCAAAAAAAAACTAATGAGCCACGGCAGTGTGGTTCAAACCAAATGGTATAAGAGGGAGATGGCATTATACTAAGTGACTATCTAAGTCAAGAAGATGACAGACAGCAAACAAGTGAGCCGCAGTCGTTCAGTCAAGAAAACAATTGAGCCACTATAGTGTCCTGATTGAATTATTTGTTGTCATTCCTCATCGCCTTAGGCCAATATACCATACTAAATGATTATCTAAGGCTCTATTTGTTTCAGCTTTAGATTTCATAACACCTTTAGGATTGTGGATTCTAAAGTTAAAATCGGAAGGTCCAAAAGCTAAGGGTTGTTTATTTGTAGGTTCCAGCTTCTAGTCACTTACTATGGGCCATCTTATGTCTCTAATGACATAGTAGTGAATTAATGTGTGTGCCAATATGAAAAAGCTAGGTCTCACCGGTTGCTGGATTGTGAAATCTAGAGAGACGGATTGTGAAACCTGAGTCCAAAAACTAGCTCCCTATTTTAGATTCAGATTACAAAAAATCCATACATAAAGCTGAAACAAAGAGGCCCTAAGTCAATAAGACAACAGAAAATAAATATTTCCCTCCCTTACTATCAGTATAAAATTCAAGAAAATGTAGTATTGCTCTCGAAGCTGTGCTATGAAATGATAAAAGGTGGCTATTAAAGACATTGTTTTCATTGGTCTATCTTTGTGTTCGATTATTGGATGAGGGGCCAGTATAATATGTGCATGTATCATTCTTATGACATCACACCATAAGAAATTTTGTGAAAACAAAATAAAGTTTCAAGTAAACTAAATAAATAGTGGAAAAGCTACCAGATGGTTTTTTTTTTGGAGGGGTCTATGAAATGGATCCAGGGCAATCGAAGGCTTTTGGGCTTTCCAGTTAGCCACCGCTTGGCCTTTTGATCTCCACGTCTATGAGTGAAGCCTTCACATCCAGCATGCTTTCCATGTGGGCTTGACCTATTTGACACCTTATTTAGAGAACGGGGATGGGGATGGCCAGTACCCAAAGCGAGAGGGTTCTTTTTTTTGAAGGGGGGGGGGGGGGGGGGGTGTAGATTTTTTAAGTTACTGAATTAGAAGAAGCGCATATCTCTAGGAGACGAGGAGAAGGTTTGGGAGACGCCGACCGCAACCTAGCAGTGGGGGCAGTGGCAACAGAAACTCATATTGAAGAAATTAGCGGCGGGCGCGAACGGTGCGACGATGACTATAGAAACCGTTAAGATGATGGCACGTCAGGGCAGAAGCAGAGGTTGTGGTTTAGAAAAGGCATGTCGTGGATGACAATGCCAGTCGCGCGCTCCCCTGATTCGCAACCGATGAGGCATTAAGCGGCCCCATGCTATATATACTGCCAAGTGTCAAATACAAAGGGCATGTTTGGTTGATTGCCAAACTTTGCCACGCCCAACTTTAATCGCGCCACAGTTTTTTTTGTAAGTGTTTGATTCATTACCACACTTTTAGCAAAAAATGTATGACAATGTGTGGTAATGAACCAAACAGGCCCAAACACCAGTGCACTCTCTGAAGCGCAACATGGTATTTATGCATACACATCAAGATCAATTTTACGGTGCTCATCTTATGTCACATTTCCCAAAGTATGTGCCCCTAGGGGCCATGGCGCCGGATATCTGGACGGGCGAGGTGCTTCCAAGATTCGAAATCTGATGCGGGGCCCGCTGTATTTCCTGCGTATGCGCGTTTCGTATTGCCTGAAAATGTATCGGGATGACATTTGAGCTGGGGCCCGCTCTGTTATGCTTCTGCCACTGCTTAGTGTCGTGGGTAGCCTAGGGAGTACTAAATGCGGTGAACTCTGTGGAACTCGTGGGTAGCCTAGGGAGTACTCTCTCTGTTTTAAAATATAGGTAGTTCTAGCATTCAAAATTTTTGTTAAAATATAAGTAGTTTTCAATTCTTTATGCAACTTTTCTACTTCCCAGTGCATCGTTTCCTGTGCCTATCTCTATCTCTCTCTTCTTTCACTGTTCATTGTTTTCTGTGTCCATCACCTTTTTTCTTCTTCTTAGTTACCGTGTCCAAATCTAAAACTGCATATAATATGAAACGGAGGGAGTACTAAACACCATCTGATGTTCTTTTTTAGTCAAAAAAATATGAATTACACATCATATAATCACTACAATCATGCAAAATTTAAGATGCTACAAAACTTATTCAAGATGCAACAAATAAATTATCATAATAGTTGCATGTGCTACTGGGTAGATATTCTTTTTTATTTTTAATAAATTTCCGTTGCATCGAAATTTTGCATGATGTGTAGCTGAGATAGATAGCCACATACATACAAAAGTGTGAGTCCAAACATATCGTATTTTTTGAGATACAAAAAGGACAAAAAATACAACACTATACACTATACATATCGTTAGTATATTGTTCTTTTCTTCTCTTGCATAGTTGCACCTAGATGTAAAAATAAAATAAAAATTAAGAAACAAATAAAAAGAGAAACTCAACCTTGATTACAACTAATCATGCTTGACCCGCGCGGTAGAACTCGTGCAAACGGCATACAACAACTCACACTTACTAGTTACTATAGATATTTGATGCTTCGACAGCTTTTGGCGCTTCAATGCTCCGACCGGCATGATGCAACATCGATATTGAGTTATTGACCATGTATGCAACACCTAACAAGAACGAGAGAAATAGAGATAGAGTTTTACGGGGAAGAGATAAATGTGCATTGAGATGAGATAAAGATGCATTGAGATTGAGAATGACCTATAATATGACATAAATTGAGAAGGATGAAGCGACTTATAATTTGAAACGGAGGGAGGATGTGCTCAAACACGTTCGCGAAAAAAGGTAGAGCAAAAAAAAATCACCACTAAATCCATAGCTGGTCGTGGGTCATAAAATAAACAGTTGCAGCAATACATGCTGATTTTCTCATTGTTATGTTTGTATAATTATTGTTTGCGTATCAAATTATGCATGTTGGTACTATATAACAATGTACTTCTACTATTTCCTATTATGTTTTTGTTAGAATTGTTTATAGGACTTTTGAGGTGCTTTTTTTAAACCCGGAGCACCTAAACCCCGTGAAGCACCGATATACTCTCTCATTATTTGTGGTTGTTTTACATATATTGACCTCCTTTTATTTGTTGTGTACCTCGTATAGCATGTTGATGGAAAAAGTGCAGGTGTTACTTTTTTAACGTGCCATCTTTAAGTCTCTCAAAATCGGCACACAAAAAAAAGTTATACGAAATTAAAAGAGCTCATACAAAGTGTAATAAAAAACAAAAAATCACTACGAAGATACCAAGATACCGCAATTATTCATCTTATACCCGCAACCCGTTTCTTTTTGCATATTTTTTTTATTACACAGTACAACTCAACCACTCACAACGCATGCATACTCACATATATGAATGCACATACACAAACCCTACCGTTATGAGAGTTTTCGAAGACTGAGCCGCAAATCCTCCAAATTGACGAAGTCACCACTGGCGCTTTGCTGTTACGGCCACGTCGCCTACTGCTGAAAACATAATATTGTTAAATCCTAAAAAATTCGCTTCTACCGGGAGTCAAACCCAGAACATCAGATGCTACTGAGCCTCTTGTAACCAATAGGTTACATGCCATTTCGCATGTTATTTGCATCTTAAAATTTACATAATGATAGATGATGACATGATATATCCATATGTACTTTTGTGTAGTTGATACGTGACTTTTATTAGTAGAGTGTGAATATATATGAAGAATTTGACATTTGGAATGCAATTATCAAGAGAAATGTGTTCTTATAATTTTTATCAAACCGTTGCATATTTCAAAAAATACATGATAATAATAGGCACTATTTATTAATTTTTTCTTAACAAAGTTTATAATTTCGGATTGCATGCTGTAGCAGGAATAGAACGGCCTCTTCGTCCAACAATCTGTTCTTCGTACCAGAAATATCTATAGAGTTGCAACAATCAGTTTGTTTGCCTCGCTGCTTTGTAGCGGCTGCAATTCAGTAGCTATAGTGTTTCAGTTATTTATAATCAACAGTCGCTACAGTGTTCGCAATTATTTTTTCAGAAGCCGCTACAGTAAAACAATTATAAAACAACCTGCCGAACAACTTGAATATATCTGTACCAGAAATATCCAGAGAGTTGCAGGAGGCTGCAGTAGAAATCAATCACGTGAGTCATTGCACAAGAAATATCTGGGGCACCACGGACACCTCTGCTTGCCGCGTGTCCCATGCGGGTCCATACCCCACACATATACCGTAAATGAAAAATCACCAACCTGCCCCACCTGTGCTGCACACATCCCAACACTATGGAGACCGTCAGATTAGCGACGCCATGGCCGCTTGGGGCTATTTTAACTTTCTGTTTATATTTGTTTCCTGTGGTGCAGGCGTAGAGGTGTTTTTTTGCATAAGCAAGGCGGCGCCACGGAACTATGCAACTATAAATAATAGAAAGCATCTAAAAATAGGAATAAAAAGCAAACACATAATATATAGAAGGTGTGAAAAGAGTTTTGGCTTAGTGGTTAAGGCATCCGAATAGCGCATTTAAGATCTTGAGTTCGGCTCTCCATGAGAGCGAATTTTCTAGAATTTAACGGCTTTGTGCTTTCAGCGGTAGGCGATGTGGCCGTCGACAGCGATGCGCCATGACTTCGTCAATCTCGAGGATTTACCGACTCAGTCTTCAAAAATACTCATAGAAGTAGCGTTTGCCTATCTGTGTTTATAGGAATGAGTGTGCGTACGTTGTGAGTGTACCTAAAACCCTGACCCGATCCCAGCTCACACCCAGTCGAACTCACCTACCGCCCTCTCTGTCTGCTTCAAGTGCACACGTCTATTTGGGTGCGTCTAAAAAACACGCGCGTGTTAGGTAAATGGCCCACTACCGTTTTCCGACAGCTAACGACAAAGCTCTTTCCTTTGCCAGCGCACCACATCGGTTTGTTCCAAGTTCCCAACTGAAATCAAAATACACGGAAGTTTCAATTTGATTATAAAAAGTTTCAAGTCGATTCAAAGAAGTTTCAAGCCGAATTCGAAACTTTCAAGTTGATTCAAAGAAGTTTCAAGTTGAAATCAACAAGTTCCACCTCGATTTTAACAAATTTCGAGTCAAATTTGAAAATTTTTAAGTCGATTCAAAGAAGTTTCAAGTCGTATAAATCTGTTTCAACTCATAAGGAATCAGTTTCAAGTCAAAACAAAAAGTTTCAAATCGCCATGAATCAGTTTCAAGTCAAAAGGAAAAAGTTTCAACTCAGAAGAAAAAAAAGAGGGCACCGGATCGTCTCCTCCGGCGCCGGTGTAGGCGGCGTTGCGAACTCCACCTTGTCCACCCGTCAGTGAGCAGGGCGGCGGCGGCGCGAGTGCGCCTCTCCTCTGCCGAGCAGGCGGCGGTGCGAGGGGAGCGAGCTCGCCCGGTGCGATGGGGCGGCGCACGCGTTGAAGAATTTTGCTGAGATCTGGATCGAGGGAAGGATGGAATGGGTGGGCCCCACGCGAAGTTGATTACGGAAAGTAATCATGGAGGACCGACGGTTGGGACACAAAAGGAAGGGAGGCGCACGCTCTTGAGCTAGCGCGCGCGAACCAAGCTTTTCGGTGGACCTCACGTTGAGTTGATTAAGGAAAGTAATCATGGGGGACCGGCGGTTGGGACACAAAAGGAAGGGAGGCGCACGCTCTTGAGCTAGCGTGCGCGCGAACCAAGCTTTTCGCGTCTATTTGGGCCGGCCCAACCAGCTAACCCACAGCCACATCGGACTCGCCACATGAAAAAAGGGGAAAAAACTAACTATTGCTTTGAGTAGAATACGAACTCGGGTTGGGGAGAGACAAGCGCAAGCACTTGCCGCTATACCATGTGCTATTTTGTGACTATAGTCGATTCGACTCCTACAAGGTACTCGGATATTTGAAACTTAAATTGATGTGAATTCTACACGAATTCAAAGGGAAGTCTGAAATCCGGGCTGAAATCTTGGACTGACGACCCTCTTTAGACTTATTAAGTAGTAGAGATAATATCTAAATAAAAAATAAACAACTGATGGAGCCTCTATGATAAACAATGACAATGCTGGATGTTAAAGCACGTCATATTATCCGTTGACTAGTTTACTTACTGTTATTTATCCGATCCACTGCAACCATCTAATCTACATAAATACTTCAAGCCATGGAAAATGATAGATTCCAACATATAGGAAATGAGAATCTTTACTGTGCACTCAAATCGTCGTGGACCGTCTGTTTTCTTGAATTCAACCTTTTACATCTACTTCATACTATTTTAAAGCCCTCATAATAGTATGATAGTATTTTAAAATGGTATAATAAGTACAAGGGTATTCTTGGCAAAAAAAAGTGACACCTCATTAATTTAGTAGATCAAATTTAGGATAATTATATATTCAGCTTTATTCCAATCGTTATTTGTTTTGTATTTGCTCTTTTACTCTTCGTCTTCGGGCCTGTTCGTTTCCTTTAGTCCTAAAGTTTAGTCCAGAGAATCTTGCTATTTAAAAGTATTAAATAAAGTCTAATTACAAAACCTTTTTACAGATGGGTGGTAATTTACGAGACGAATCTAACGAGCCTAATTAAGCTATGTTTTGCTATAATAATGCTACAGTAACTATCGTCTAATCACGGCTTAATTACCGTCATTAGATTCATCTCGCAAAGTAGCCCAGGTTTCTGTAAAATGTTTTGTAATTACACTTTATTTAATACCTTTAAATAGCAATAACTTTGGACTAAACTTTAGTCCTATACGAAACGAACACGCCCTTCACTCCCGGGCGCGACTCCATCGGCAACGTGGTACTGTCGGCAGCGAGGCAACCAGTCCACCAGCGGCACGGTAGCGGCGGCAAGCCTGCGAATCAGTCGGCGGCATGGTGGATCAAGGCGGCGCAGCTGCAAATAGATCGGCGGCAGGACGGCTCCCGACGGCGCCATTGGTGTACAAAATTCTGAACGCTTCGCATTTGAAACTGGAGGCATCATTGACTCACATGCATGAACCCGATTTCCCTGCACAAATGCACACTCACAGGGATGCATTTGCAACTGGCAAAGAGACATCGATGGTCAGTTGAGGTGCCGGCGCAGTTGTTGCGTGAATGGCTTGCGGTTGAATCAGTCCTCATATAAACTACTCCTAGTTCTAATTGGCGCATAAATAGTCCTGACTAATCCTAATGAGGAATGTGCACACCAAAAGCAATTCACAAATTTCAGGTTCCTACCCAGTGTCGCATAATCGACACTTTCCAATCCGGTTCCCAAGGAAGGTCGAATGCTAAGCGATAGGTCAGGAAAGATTGAACACTTCACAAATGTTAGTCTAATCTAAACCAATAAAAAACCAGTTTGGAGGAAAATATTTTTGACCTGCCAGATCCTACCCAACTTATGTATCAGTCGTTGATCTAAATCGAACCCGACCTGAGAACCGTTTGATCTTGCCATAGACGTCCCACCTGCCACGTGGGCATTACAATGTGTAATGCTGGACAATTCCAATTGAGAGAGCGTGACATTGGCTTGTTGTTTTTTACCTGGGAAAAAGTATACCCACCCGCACTACCCACTCTTGCCTTTCTATTTTTTTTCTGTTTAGTTTGATTCCAAAATTAAACCTGCCATTCCATTAGTAGTTTATTTCCTAATTAGCTGCATACATTTCCTAACTAGCTGCATACGCATACGTTTTTATTTTTTTGTTCAGTTTGATTCCAAAATTAAACCTGCCTTTCCATTGGTAGTTTATTTCTTTATTAGCTGCATACGTTTCCTAATTAGCTGCATACGCAATAGAGGATGCCAATTCGCCTTCCTTTGCCACCGTCTCCGCCTCGTACCGCCATTTCCGACTTCTCCTTCGCCTGCTGCGAATGGACACATCGGATATAAGTTCGTCTTCATCGATCGTGCGAGTCGGCGAGGTCGTCTCTGTCTTCCTGCCCTGCGTCGACCTCACAGGAGTGCGAGTGCGCGTCCCTCTCGTCGTCTTGGTGAGGTCGGGTCCTGTTTTCAGATTCTGGCCTCCGTCGTCTTGGCGAGCTCTTGGGCACGGGGGCAAGGGTTCTAGAGGGAGGAGAGAAGTACTCAACTATTTAGGGAAAGCGGAAGAAAAAAAAAGGTGCGCAGGTAATTGATCATGCATTAGTGCTCCTCTGTTCCCGGCCCTTTTTTGCAACAAGAGCATTCCTAGATTTTATTCGTGTTAATTTCTATATAAAATGAATCTCAGAACCTCTATAAGTTAATTGCCGGTCAGTCTTAATTTCTGTGTATTTTCTTGACTTCTCCGGCCCGATGTCAGCTCTATTAGTTTCTTGTAACGATGATTGCTGGTGAAGAAGATGGTCACTACTTAAAAGTTTTTGATTTCTTAACCATTACAATCTGTCAGATATCTGCTTGTGTTTCATCCTGTTGTAGCCTGACACAAATACATGGTAGAGCAAAATATCAATCTAAGCCAAATTTCAGATGATTTACTCGGATCAAGAAGACAGTCCTGCCGACATATCTCTGTCTGATCGCAGCCAGATTTGCAGCCTAATCCTTTGTTAGGATCCAGTCGAACAATACAAAGATCGAGGAAACGTGGTACTACCTGGTGCTTACTGTTAGATTATTTGATTATAAAAAGCAATTGGTACCTCTGGATGATAGTATTTGCTTGTTTCATTAATCCAGGATTTGGAGACGTCATATCCTTGGAAACCAAAAATGAAGAGTTTCAAAATGAACCAACATTGCGTGCAAATAAAAGAGCTGTCCACAAATATATTCATATAAATCCATGATGCATTTCATTTATAGTAAAATAGCGAATGGGATAATATATTGAGCATCTTCAGCTGTTTCTTTGCTGTACGTATGGTCCATCAGGTATTTTTTTTGTTCAGTCTGATTTCAAGTTTCATGTTTGATCCCATGTTCATTTTAGGTCCCACATCGCTATCTGGTGTTAAGGATCCTAAATTGGGAATATGTAACATCGGGGTGGACGATTCGGGGATTAAGGAAAAATCAACTCTTGGGGCACACAGTATGTAAATTGTTTTCTAATTCATTGTGGTCAGTGTACCTGATTCGTTCAAAGATTTCTCATGTAAATAGTATTTTGATACAGATCCGAATTTAAATAATGGAGAACCCACTCCTCTGTCTACTGTTACAAATCTTAGAGCCCACTGTCTAGGGTTATTATTTTAGTCATGTATACAAGTTATTTAAATCCGTGCTGCTCCAATTTTATTTCTTGCAATTTATTATTTTGGCTTTGTATACAAGAACACTCCATGTATGTCTATCATCAGAACAAAATAATGAGTTCTCTGGATTTGTCTTGCGTCTTAGAATTTTATATATTCAGTTTATCATCTGTTACATCTTAAATAATGTTTTGAGCTTTTCAGACATATAATTCATAATCCTGAATAAATATGAATTTTTTAGGTGTTTTGCAAAATGAATTTTGGTGTTCTCTATCAGTTAACAGTAATTTAAAGTTGTCAGGCTTCGAACAAACTATCTATATACACTAGACAACATAATGAGCTAATTTTTCACTCGGACAAACTAATATGCTCATGGTCCTGCTATGTGATGTTATTTGTTCGGCCACGTGCGTGGCGCACGTGCATTGGTACTAGTTCTGTTTACGATGGCAGAGGCGGCTTCGCTGGGATGGAGGTTCTTGATAGGAGATTGGGAGGGGTTGCATCTGCGCTGGATGAACAAATCGGTGGCTAGGTTTGCCTTACTGTTCTGGGTCGTCGTCCGCGAATCGCGGGGCTCTGGTAATGATTCGATCGCCAGCGTTGCGTAACTTTTCGTCAAGACAAATGCCTAATTAGTTCCCGCTAATTATAAAACTAACCTGAGTAATCATCGGTTTGATTTGATCCATACTACTTTATCTTTTCGAGTAGCATAGTGCACCGTAAAAATTTTCTAGGAAATTCAATGGCATCTGTTCTCTTCAATACAGAGCACTCGGTTATTAGCTAAACAAAAAATGTCATCCTCTATTCTAACAAGAGCTGCTCTGTAAATCTTATGCTTCAATAATAAGATGTTGATGCGGGAAGGATTTCCACAGCTCTAAGTGTTTTGACAGGCCTGTTCGCTGGGCATGAGCCCACGCCAGTCTTCTGTCGACGCATTTGTTTTCAGCAAGCACCACATCTGCTCTTTGAGACCTGCACATGGCGTGCCTCTCCTGCCTGCTGAGCCCTGCACATGGCGCTGGTAGGCCAGGATTGCCACATCTCTTACAGGCATGTTCGCTTGGCGCCCACGTCAGTCTTCTGTGCATGCGTTTTCTTCAGCAAGCACCACGTCTGCTCTTTTGAGACCTGCACATGACGTGCCTTTCCTGCCTGCTGAGCGCTGCACATGGCACTGGTAGGTCATAGGTCACTGGCTTCCTTGAAATCAGCAAAGAGATGAGAGAAGAGGAATTTTTTATTTAAATAATAGTATTTTAATTAAAAATTGCGAAACAGGGGCTCCATTTGAAAATATCGCAGAAATAGGTACCTGTCGGTAATTGGATGACCGACAGGTCCCTTATCGGTCACCCAAAGCCCGATTAGGTGTCGGCAGGTTGCCACGTCGGCTATCGGGTCGCCCACAGCTGTCCACGCAAGCCTGTCGGTCGTCCGGCACTCGATAAGGGCCTGTCGGTCACCCAGCGCCCGACAGGTACCTGTCGGTCGTCCGGCACCCGATAAGTGCCTGTCACGGACCGACAGGCCGCGGAATCTTATCCGCTGCCGCGCCGTCCTCTCTCTCTCTCCTCCATTCGCATCTTCGCGACCGACGGCGAGAGAGAGAGAGAGAGAGGGCGACGGGGCGTGCCGCTGCTCGGAGAGGAGGGCCGGGAGCGCCGCTGGAGCTGTGGAGGAGGTGGGCCCGCTCGCCCTGAGCGCCGCGGGTGGAGGTCGCCGCTTCGGGCGGCACCGGGAAGGTGAGTTTCTTTTGTTTTTTTTTTTCTGATTTGTTTAGTTAGGCTAACTATTTGGATTAGTAAACTAGTATTGATTAGTGGCTGCGGTAGTATAGGGATTAGTAAAGTAGCTTTAGATTAGTTAAATAGTATTAGTGTATGGATTAGTTAACGGTAGGGAAGTTAGTGTAAGTAGTAGAGTAGTATTTTTAGTGAAGTGTAATGGTAGGTAGTTAATATATTATGAAATGTATAATTAAATTTTTAAAAAAGGATGCATTGTTATTTGTTAATGAGTGTTAAAATACTTATGTATACGGATAAATTAATTATGTAAAACATATAATGCCGATAGTAATTAATTTGTTTTTAGCAGGATGTCCAGTGTAGTGAGTTTCCGAGTTTTTTACGGAGAAGGTCAAATTGAGCATCGTGACTATGGGGTGGATTTGAGTAATTTTCAGTATGTGGATAGTGTTTTGAATGATCCGGTAGAGATGCAGCGAGGCGAAGTGTATGGCTGGTTACATAGTCTCTTGAATGTGAATCCTTTAGAGTATCGGTTTGTAGTGAGAGCTATGATTCCTCGAAAGCGTGAAGGCTCATGGAAATGGGAACTTGTAGAGGTGAGAAGCACTAAACATTGGAAGCAATTTGTGACGATGGGATTGCAACGGCATTTTGCTCACTTGTTGCTGGTGCAATGTAATCCGATAACGACCCGTCTGGAGGAGGAGGTTGATGACAATGTCGTAAATACAGAGCAAGATGGAGTCGTGGGACAAATTGTTCATGCGGAGCAATATGTTGGTGACGAGCCGAGTCATGTTGGTGCCGAGCCAAGTCAAGTTGCTGCAAATCCTGTGGTTCATCCAACCACTGAGGATAGGTTGCCAATAAATGTTGGCACACTAGAAGCAGATTCGGGAGAGGTCAATGAGGCAATTGTTGATGAAATGGACAGGGATGATGACGAGTTTCGTACCTTCGTTGATGGAACAGCTGGTCAGGGATGGGGCATGGGATATGAAGAGCCGCAGGACTGGATCAATATGGAGAACTTAGCTGTTAATGATGGCCACAATTCATGTTGGGAGTATGATGCTATAGAGGTCCGTCAAGGGCAGATGTTTCCTGATAAGATATCTTTTCAGCATGCCGTAAAGAGGTGGGCGTTCTCAGAGAAGAAGGAGTTCACGGTGGTCATTTCAAACCCGAGGACATATGACGTCAAGTGCACGGCTCCGGGTTGCGCATGGAGGGTTCACGGATACCTGCCGAAAGCTGAGACGTCATTTGTGGCGTCTATCGTGGTAGGCCATTCGTGTTCATTGGATAGGACTCTTCTGAAACACAAGAACATGACTACACAGTTTGTAGCTGAGTACATGTATCCTGAGATTGTGCAGAAGACCGGTATGTCTCCTTTTGCTATAATGCATGCCATAGAGAATCGATTAGGCTATGAGATCAGCTATGATATGGCATGGAGAGCGAAACAAAAGGCCTTGGAAAGAAGGTTCGGGACATACGAGGACTCGTACCACAACCTACCTAGCCTGCTTGAGCTTATGCAAGCTAGGAATATAGGAACTGTGGTTGCGGTGAACGATTTTGAAAATACAAATGGGGACAGGGTCCTACGCCGTGCATTTTGGTCATTTGGTTGTATGATACAAGCATTTATGCATTGTCGACCTGTTCTTGCTGTGGACGGCACTTTCTTGACTGGTAAGTACAAGAGGCAGATCCTCACCGCTATTGGAGTGGATGGGGAGAATCAGATTGTGCCAATTGCTTTTGCATTTGTGGAGAGTGAGAATACAGAGAGTTGGTTGTGGTTTTTGAGGTGGGTGAAGCGAGCGGTTGTTATGCAGAGACCCAATGTCTGCATCTTACATGATCGCCATGCGGGATTATTGTCAGCCATTGATACATTGCAGACAGACTATAATGATCAGGAATTTTGGCCCGATCTGCATAGTCGATGGTGTATGAGGCATCTGGGGGCAAACTTCTACAGGCAGTTTAAGAGCAAACGACTTATGGATATGTTCAAGAAGCTGTGCAAACAGAATCGAAGGAGCAAATTTGACATATTATGGGGCGAGCTGGACAAGCTCACTGGCAACCACATGGACAAGGTTAAAAAGAAACCTCCTATGCCACGTGACGAGGAGCCAAAGGGGTTAGATCCTTTGCCTAATGAACCGCAGGACAAAATTAGGCGCAGGAGGGGTGGACGAAGGGTGAAGTGCTTCTCAGATTGGATCAAGGATGAGCCGATGGAGAAATGGGCATTGATAGCAGATACGGATGGATCCCGCTATGACATTATGACCACTAATGGGGCAGAAGTTTATAATTGGGCATTGAAAGGGACTCGGTGCTTGCCTTTAGTGGGGATTCTGGAGGGTATAACTCGTGGGATACAAACATACCTGCAAGATCGCTATGCAAAAGCAGTTTTGCATGTTGCCAACCCACAAGTGATGTTCAGTGCTAAGATCACCGATTACATCAAAGAAAAGAGTGCGAAGGGGCAGATGCACATGGTTAGGAGAACAGGTAATAGGGATTTCGTCTTCGAAGTCTTGTTGCGGGGAAAGAGCGGACTTGGGATTGGTCGATCCGAAGTGACGATGGAATGCACATTGTGGCCGCAGTTGAACAAATGCGAGTGCAGTTGCAATAAGCCAAAGCTAATGCATTTGCCTTGCTCACATGTATTCACTGGATGTGCCAAGGCAAAGATTGATCCTCATCACTTCGTATCACCATACTACTTCAAGGAAGCTGTGATGGCTACATGGCAGGGCGAGGTACTGGGGTGGCGTGCTGTGGCTGATTTCACAAAGCCACCAGAGGGAGAACGCATTTGGGTTCCAGATCCTGACAAAAAGGTTAAAAGTAAAGGTCGCAGAAAGGTTAGGCGTTTAAAGAATGACATGGATGAAGCGAAGGTCAAACGTCGTACAAAGGAGTGCTTGGTATGTGGTGGAGACCATTTAAGAAAGGATTGTAGCCAATACCCAGTGGAGAAGGGGCCCGACAATGTGGAGTTTAGGCGTGTTCCCATGCGGAAGCCAAAGAAGCAAAACCAAGAAGCTGGCCCATCGACTTAATTTGATCAAGTGTGATCTATTTATGTTTGTTTGTTTGTACCTGTAGTCATCATGTGTCAAGAACTATGTCTTTCAATTCCGTATGCCTACGTTATGAAACATTGTGTGTAATAATTATTTAGAACACTAGGTATCGTATTGTAATACTTTGAGGATTGTTTGTGTATTTGCTATCATGTTTATATGTTAATGTTTAAGTGCACATTGGGTGTTTCATAGGTAGATGGCTAACCTGGAGTTGATCGATCCAGTGATCGATGCTAAGCATCGATCACACTTGCCTTCTGGGGAGCTTCACGACACACTCAGACTTAGGACGTTTGACGACTTTTGGAGTGTGGATCCACGTTGGACCCCGAGGTACGCATATGTTTTCTATATTATTTCAATATTTGTCAATTTCTCCATATTTTGATATTTTTTTCATAATCTAAAGCTCTCACAATTCAAATGACAGGTTACGTGCGGCAGGGTTGCTACCTCTTGCCCAGTTGTTGGACCCGAGGGGCCGCAGGAGCCCTCGGTTTCCAGTGGACCGTGCACTTTTGACAGCTTGGGTGGATCGGTGGAGGCCTGAGACACACACGTTCCACCTCACCGTTGGTGAGATGGCGCCGACACTGCAGGACGTGGCCATGCTACTTGGGCTTCCTATAGCTGGAGCTGCAGTGGTTCCTCCTGTTGTGAACCCTGCGTGGATGGATGATATCTTAGAGAGGTTTGCAGGTGTCCTCCCCCCGGATCCGGAGCACCCGCAGTTTGGTTTCCACGACAGGCACGGACCGACGAAGGTGTGGCTTGAGCAGTTTCGTGCAGAGAGGTTGACCGTTGACTCAGAGGACTGGAGGGTTCGTAGGCACCTCGAGGCGTACCTTCTCTGGTTGTTCGGGTGGGTCATGTTCACTAGTACGCACCAGGACTCTGTAGACAAGCGCTTGATCCAGGTTGCACGGCAAATAGCAGACACAGATCCTGCAGAGATGCCACAGTACAGTTGGGGCTCAGCTGTGTTAGCAGCGACGTACAGGGCGTTGTGCGAGGCGTGCAGGCGGACGACCAGCGCGGGTTCGTTGACAGGGTGCCCTTTGTTCCTGATGTTGTGGTCGTTCGAGCGTGTGGACATCGGGCGACCGAAGCTGAGCTCGTACGACGCGTACGAGGATGACATATACGACCTCGACGACCTTGGACTTTACGATCCTCTCGGTGGACCCACTATGGGTTCGATTTGGTGCAAGCGCGATGTAAGTAACACTCTATTCTTGTGTATTTAAGTTTCAATTTCATTTTCGCTACTAATTCGATCATTCTTTCGATTCTTGCAGCCGAGTTGGGCTACAGGGACAGTACGTAAGGCGTACCCGCAGTTCGTTGCTGATTTCGACCAGCTGATGGCGGACCGGGTCAGGTGGATGCCGTACACCGCAGAGGAGGTCGCGAGGCGTGCACCGCGTGGACTCTCTGCCTTGTGCACACGTGACGCAGCTTTCTGGCTTACGCGGCGTCGCTTGGTCTTTGACATCTATGTCGAGCCGTACGCCGTGTATCGAGTCCTCCGCCAGTTTGGATACTTTCAGGACTTCCCTGTTCCTAGAGTGCAGCTAGATCACAGCCACACGTAAGTGCAACATAAACAATTTAATTCATTGTTCAAGTTACCTAAATGTTTACATATTTGCAATATATTTATTGCAGGTTTAACAGGAAAGGTCAGGGTCTTGCTTATGAGGGTACGTGGGCTACGAAGATGGAGTCGTGGGTACAGCAGTGGGTTGGTGCAGAGACAGATGTGCACGTTCCACAGGGCCCATACGATCCGTTCAGATACGGGGAGTACCTTCAGTGGTTCCACAGGGCGACGCGTGTGCGGTTGTTCGCTGTGGCTGACCAACCTGTAGAGCACGTGGCTGAAATCACAGACACCTTCGCCACGCAGCCGACTCGGCCTTTCACCTGATGGTAAGTTGTTTTATTTATTTTTTGTATTTATCCTACCTGTTTAATTATTAATGTTATATTATCGTATTTTAGACTGACACGTTCAAGGATATCGCGGGCGACCTAGAGGATTTGGGCTCTCGATGTTACGACAACCCTACACGAGTCCAGCCACGGGACATGGGAGCAGCACTACTCCGTCTTGCGCGCCGCTGCAGGGATGCTCTCCGGTGCGCTTCCTGTACGAGCACCACAGATGTGCAGCCGAGGACACGACAGAGGTCTCCACCTCTCTCTACACCTGCTAGTGCACCAGGTTCTTCTCGTTTCCACGCCGGGGACTCGTCGTCGAGTATGCCTCCAGCCCCGCCTTTCATGCCTACTCCTGGATGGAACACAGGTATAAATAACATGTCAATTTTTTATTCCTAACATTCTGTTATTATAATTTAACATTGCTTTTTTTACAGGCCCTGCGGTACAGTTCGCCGCGCCCGACTACTCCTTGCACTCTGCTTCTGGGAGCTTAGTGTATGAGTCCTCTTATGGACAGCCAGATGAACAGGGTTTCTCTCAGATGCCAGGGGCTCCTCCACTGACGCAGCCCACCCAGCAGTTTCCTTCCACACCACCAGAGGGTCCCAGGATGAGGCAGCCACCAGACCAGTTCACGTACCCCACCGATCAGATTCGACGAGCGAGAAAGGCCCAGGGTAAGAGGGCACAAGGCGAGGCCAGCAAGCGTGGTAGGCGTGGATGATGATTTCGAGATTATTGTCGTGTCTGTTGGAGCAGATATCTTGTATTATCATGATGTTTGTACCTTTTTATGCTACTTCCTTTCGCATGTTCGTACTTCAATTTGTTGCCTGCTCTTTGATTAAAAAAAAACCGTACATGTGCTCCATGTTTCAAAACAAATTTTATAAAAACACAAGACCAGCACGAAAAAAAAAAAAACCGAAGCCTGTCGGTAACCGGGTGACCGACAGGCCCTGTCGGTCGGCCCATGACCGATAGGTGGTCGCTGTCGGGCCGATAGGCCTGTGTGGAGAAATCCATGAAGCTATCGGTCATGGGCTGACCGACAGGTGCCTGTCGGTCACCCGGTGACCGATAGGTCCCGAACCCCACGCCACGTCAGCTGCCACGTAACCTATCGGTCATCCAGTGACCAATTGGTAACTGGGTGACCGACAGGCTGCTATTTTTGTAATTTTTGTTTTTCGTACCCCAGATCTGCAATTTTCTATTAAAATACTATTATTTAAAAAAAAATCCGAGAGAAGAGTGTGTGTGCAATCGGAGGGAGCACCCAAGTGAGGCACAAGGACCAAAGCAACAAGGACCCAACATCTTTGCAGAAATCAGCAGGTGTAGGCCCCATATACCACATCGATCAAACAACACTATCTTTTGCAAGAAGCACATATAATTTACTGAGTGAATGAGTGAGATCCATGACTAGGGTTTATGTTTTTCCCTAATTAAAAAAATTGTACAGGTGCGCACCACATACAATTTACTCCCTCCGTCCCAAAATGTAAGCATTTGTTGACTTTTGAACATAACGTTTGACTGTTTGTCTTATTCAAATTATTTTATACAAATATAAAACAAATAAGATATACTTAAAGTATATCTAATAATAAACAAATTGTAACAAAATAAATAAAAATTTAATAATTATTTTTGAATAAAATGAATAGTCAAACGTGATCTTCAAAAATCAACAAATGCTTACATTTTGGGACGAAGATAGTACCGATGTACTCGCTCTCTGTTTCAAAATATATGCAGCCCTGGGCTTGGGCACGGTAACTAAGAAGGATGAAAAAAGTGATGCACACAGAAAACAATGAGGAGTGAAGGAGGAGAAAGATAGAGATAGGCACAAGAAACGATGCTTTGAGAATTCAGGACTACATATATTTTGGCAAAAAATTTAAATATTAGAACTACTTATATTTTGAAACGGAGGGAGTATATGATAAAAATATAACTAATGGATTAGAAATGTTCATAACTAATGTTTTCTATCTCTGGGTGCGGTGTAGCGCGCTAGGACAAGTTCGTTGACGATGAGGCTGCGTCACCTTTGGACCGATGTGGGCACCTTCCGCGTCCGACACATTGCGAGGGTTGGCTTCCATCGACCTTGGGCCGTGCGCACATTGACGCAATGATGGCCGGTGTTCGGCCCTGGTTTTCCATCTGAGCCATTCGCCGTGGGGAGGATATCGATGCGAGTAAGAGGAGGCAGGGGGAGCTGACGCGGCGCAAAGAAAGGACGGTGCTATGCGGTCAGATGAATGAATTCAAGCAAAAATATGTGAACCATATTTTGACCTCTCATAGTTCAGCCTCTGGATCAAAAAAATATGGAAACAAAAGGGGCTTGAGATGATGGGTCTGCCCACCAATCGAGCCTGGAAAAGAACATAACTCACCCAGGCCACTAAACAAGCGATGAACCATGTACTAAAAAAGAAGTCTCCTACTATTGTGACTAGTACAAAGGCACGTGCGCCACGCACGTGTTCAAAATTTACAACAATTGACAGGACCATGAGAATTATGAGCAACTTGATGACTACACATTCATTTATTAGTTCAAAAGAAAATTGATTTGGGAAACATAATGCAAACAAAAGTAATTGCACATTACTCCATCGACCACATGGGTCATAACATATCCTATTAAAATTGCATGAGTTTTGAGTCATCTATGCCTCCATAGCCATCATCATCAGAACCTAACCATCCAATCCCTCCACGAGGAATCTCTCCTCTCTTTCCAGCACAGCAACACTGCGTTAAGCTGATATAGCATCTGAAATCCGAGGTCAATAGAGATTCATGTGGGGAACAATAACAAGTCTAAAATTTTAAGCTCTAGCAGAGTGGAATAACATATAGAACTTTTACACCTGCATTACCTAAGCCTGAATATAAGTTTGCTGAAAATTGTCTACATACCAAACACCATAACATTTTAATTGTTTCTCCCCTCGAAAAAAATATGGAAGAACAAAAATATTGTTTTCGTATCATCTCTTCCATTCCCAAGATACATGGAGAATCTAAAAGCAAGGACAATGGACACAATCTAAAAACTTTCAGTTAGATAATGAATTCTAGTGAAGATAAAGGTGGTTGAATACCCAATTACGCTCACAATATCGAAGTTTCCAGTGAATCAAAATTGGAAATATTCACTGCGGTTCCTATTTTTTCTTCTCCTGGAAAACATAACAGTTTCTATTCATCAAAAGAAGAAAAATAGCTCAGTTGCTTCACAAAAAGAGTGAAAGCATGCTTCTCAGATGATCCATTCATGACGATCCCTTTGGAATACAGACACTGAAGAGAAATCAAAATATATGTTTACATGCTTGACCTACTAAGAGAAATCAAAATATCAATCACTGAAGAACTGACTATATTTTTACATGCTGGAACCCTACAATATGTGATCTAGCCACCAAACATGGTGTCATCTAAAAACTGAAACTGCACAACAGACTGTTGATAGCTATTGAAACTGCATAAGGTAAGGAAAATTCAGTAATTATCATTCTAAACACCTGCAAGTATTGCATGAGTAAATGTCTAAAGCAAAACTAAACTTTACGCGATAATGTTTTTTTTTCATTTTGACTTTATTTATTTTAGGATCCTAAGAGTGTAAATTCATAAACAATGGAAATTAAAAGTCAGCAACAGTGCATGTTTGACGTAGATTGCACAGAAACACAAAAGCAGATTCAGTAGAAACACTCACTTGACTACTTGTATTGAAATCAAATCCTATCTTTCTCTTGCTCAATTCTTTCACAGCCCAGCATCAGTGTTGAACATATCCTCAGGAAGGGAGCAGCAGAACCAAACGTTTATGACCTTCATTCAAGAGAAAGCATGACATTATTGAATTTTTGGATCAAGTACTACAAGTGCAATATATGCATGCAGGTCTGTAGAGAAGGATTTCTTCTCAAAGGTGAATTGCTTCAGTTCTCGCATGATCAACACCGAACTACTCTATGGGGTTCAAACCAGTAGTACTTGCATGAATCCAATTGAAAGTACAACAACCAAATTAGTGAGCAGGATCACCTGGGTTATATGGGCGCTGCGAGTGATTAACATCGATCTAGGACCTCAAGATCATCTATGGGACCGTGTAAACTCCATGTGTCAAAGCAAAAAGTTAAAAAGAATAAGCAAACAAGTGTTACCTTTTAAACATCCCAATCCATCAACAATCGTAAATTCAGTGAGTAGTACCCAAGAAAAATCGTAAATTAAGAGAGTTAGAGAGTACTTGAGAAAAACAAATCACACATCTGGGCAAATTTCAGTTCACGTTTTGATAGCAATGGCAACAGTGAAGTCTGAAACAATGGAATTCCAATTCATTAGAAAAACTCTGAGCTCGCTTTGACGAGACTAACAGAGTAGCCCTAAATTCTTGGAAAATTTCAATTATATACCAATTACTAATTAAGTTTTGTAAGAGAAACAGGCCAATGAAGGAATATGATAGGAGTACATAGCAATTGGGAATAGATACAACTCAATGAGAGGACAAGAGAAAAAAAACTCATTTCACTATTTGTGGCATATTCAGATCCGCTAATCAAGACAGCATTGGCTATAACAGTCTTTCTTGCTCCCTCCTTTTCCTGCCCTGTAGCAGTGACAAATAACACACATAAGATATGGACTTTCATATTCGACCGAACAACATTACTGAATTTTTGGATCAAGCACGGAACACAATGTATGGATGCAGGTCAATATAGTGCATATGGATCCACTTCATCAACACTGTGGGGGGTGTAATAGTGCCTAACAAAGTTACTGTTAAAACCAAGGTGTTATTTTACTGAATTTTCATAATTGGCAAGCGAACCATGAAAAGATAAAAAAAAATGATCAGTTAAAAAGAAATGCATACAATATATAACTGTCACGTGCTGGCACCTTGCATAGCACCAAATATCTGCTACACTGATATGATAATCTGCTACATTTGATATCTTGTCAGAACTGACATCAATTTAAAGAGTACTGAATATGAAATGCTCTACATCCTACTTTCTCATGCAATTCCAAATCAACATATGGTATGTGTTTTGACTGAAACAATGCTCCTGGAAAATATAACTGAAGGTATCACTGGCGATTAACTGTCTATAAAGCTAGCAAATTCAAAAGAATACATAACAAACTTAAAACAGCTAGAAAGTACCTTGACAAATTAATACTAAACACCACAAGGCACTGAGATAGAGGTACATCCTCTGCATCCTCTGCTGCTTTCAGAGAGACACTAAAAACGTCATGCGCACAGAAGGATTCAGGCAAATTCCCCATTGCATTGATTCCGAATGATTTCATTCTGACCTGCTTTCATGCTTCATTGCATAACTAACAGGGACTGGTTCCAATGAAATAGATTGATCAATGTGAAATCGTACAAAAGAAAAACTTTGATTGCATCAACGGATACTACAAAAAGAAAAGAACAGAAAGGCAAAAAAAAGTAAATATTTATACAATTCCTTGGCTTACATTTTAGCTCATGACTGATTGTTTTCACTTGGCAACAGACTTCGCTCAGCTGCGGATTTGCTAGCGACCTAGACCGGCCACATATATTGTAGCATGTTCGCACGAGCTCCTCTTCATTCCGACTATCAGTTCTCCCCGCAAGATCATAAATTTGTCTCTGTTAGCAATTAGCATCCATAAAAATCGAAGTTCCATGTAGATCGTTCTCCCTAATCCCTTATTCTGGTGGCCGCAACTGCTACTCTTAACCGATCAAGACACCCAGATCGAATCAATGGACATAGGAACAAACCTAGCATAAGAAAGGAGCGACGCTGCAAATGGAGAGGAGTAAATTCAGCCGCGGCGGTGGACGGCGGCGACACTTGGTGGTCCGCTCGCCGTCGCCACAGCCGTCGCCTCCTTGCTATCGCAGCTGCTGCCGCTTGCCGTCGTCGCCCCGCGCAGTGGAAGGAGATCGTGAAGTATTGGAAGGAAAGAAACATAGGAGAAAATCACGGGTGCCGGGGTGCGTAAAAAGGAAAGGAATATATCTGTATCGCAGGAGGCAGGGAGTACAGGGTGGGTAGAGTTTCATCACGTAGGGAAAAAACGTCCATCGTCATCGCAAAACAACTAAGCGTCACGTTTTGTCCCATGCCTTGTCCCCTCCTCCGCGGACCCGGGTCTAGCATGGCAAGATCCGATAGTATTTGAAAGAAGTTTGTTTTAGATCAACGGTGGATACACAGGCGGGGTAGAATCTGATAGGTTAAAAATATTTTTCTCCAAACTGATTCTTTAAGGGTTTAGAAACAAATGGATGGCATTTTTTAACGGCCGCAGCATAGCGCGCATGACTGTCTAGTAATACTTACTCGGTTAAAGATGAAGGAGCAGAGTATGTGCACTCTGCAAGCTCTTTATTCAATTCAAGGAGGCAGGCATATGTAGTGTTACAGGCAGTGAGGAAGGACAAGTTAAACACACAGTTAATTTGTCATTACAATTACAGCACACAAAAAAAATGGACATCTTATCCCAGGCTGCAGCAGCTCTATGAGATCCTTGAAATTCTTGAGGTCCTCTCCATTGATTCAACAAGCCAACAAGCAGTCGTGAATGAATCCAATATTTAATCTTCTGCAACTAAAACTTCCATTTTGCATTGTGAAAAAGTGACAACAGGTGTAATCAGAAAAAAAACAATAAACAATAAATTTGTATCTTGTACTTCCATAATGATAATCACTTTAGTTGTGCGTCATAACCTGGAAGTCTTGCATAAGTTTGCGTGTAACAGAGATAGCAATGCAGGCCTCCCAATTTTACCCTGTACTTTCTACCTGTCATCTTAAGTCACAGACCATACAACATAGCACCAAAAATGGGATTTATATATGTAGATTAGGCATTTCTCAAGCTACTGATATATCAACATTAATCATAGGGGGTTATATGTGCCTCGCAAACGTTGCTTCCCAACATAGTACTGTTTTGTTAAAAAAAAAACCATAGTACTGTTTTCTCTTCATTAGGTTTGGACAAATGATAATAGTTCGTACAAGAACAACTCAGGCCCCCTTTGGAATGCAGGATTTTCACATGAATTGTACAGGAATTTCACAGGAATCAGTTGACTGTTCACAGGAAAAACGCAGAAATAGAAAAAAATCCCGCATTCCAAAGGGGACCTCAATATTGTAAGGAAAAGCACACCCTCAACACTCTCATAAGGAACGTGTAAAAAAAAACACTCCCATAAGGAAGAATTTCCATCTAGGTGGCCAGCAACCAACTACGTGCATATGCTCGGATGAACCATGAAGCCTTCACGTTGTAAGAGAAAATTTTGATTGTAGCTCCATGTGATACTTCTTCCGGATCAGAACTGCTCCTAACAACGGAACAGTAACAGCAACAATCAACAGCGGCACTAGCCGCAGCTTCTCTAGCCAGTTCTCCGTGTATGCCATTGCGATGTAGACAACAAAAGCAGAATAGCAGCTCCCAAGGACAATGGTGGCTATCTGCAAACACAAGTGAAATGCCGGAAGCCATCATTAACAAGAAGCATATGAACTTTTTTTTTAAAAGAACGAGAAGGGAGTGGACACGGGGACGGCTCACCTCCGGTCCCAATGGGCCTCGGTGAAAAGGATACAGCCTAGACCACGGGACGATTCGCGCAGGACTGCAGATTGACGAGAAAGCAACACGTAATAGACTCGTGAACGGGTGTGCGATGGGGCCACGCCCTGGGTTGGTTCCCTGGCTAACCTGCGGAAGCCACATGGGGAACCCAAGGGGCAGGGTCCCATATCTCCCCCAGGGATTTGCCTAGTTCCCAAGGAGAGAGTCATCATGACTAGCATCATGGGCCGCGCAACGGGCAAATAAGAAGATATGAAAAGGTGGGGGGGTGGGGGGGGGGGGGGGGGGGGGGGTACCCCGCGGAACGGCGCACGCGCCCCCTAACGGCATGTACTCGTTTACATGCCATCTCAGTAAATTTATCTTTTTTTTTTTGAAATGAGTAAACGAGGAAAGAGAGGAACGTCGTTGTATATGGCGAAATGACGGCACTGGCTCTCAGGGCACGCCTTCATCTAGTATGATTTGACGAGCCGTTGCTGCCCCTTCTGGACACTCCCCATGACCCGCCTTCCTTGCAGGTTGCGCGGACACGGTCGCCTTGCTCCGCGCTTGGGATGATCATCGCGAACGCCGCCGTCCCCCGCAAAAGGGAACGGGACGGCCTCCCTTGCCGCATTGAGGCGTATCTCGTCCCGGAGCCCCGGGCCGACGAATGCCGCCGCGTGTTTTACGCGCTGGCAAACATCTTGGTACAGCTGGAGGGCTGGCGGCGTAGCACTCCCTTGCCCCACGGTCTCCGCAACGTTGCGGAACAATTCGAGTGCAAGCTTGCCCGCCGACTCCCTCTTTCAGCGCGGGTGGGTCCGCACATGGCAGAGGTGATGCGGCGCGACCCGGTCCTTCCTGCACCCTCCCCCGCTGCGGCCGGGGGATGGCCTGGGGTCCGTGTCCTTCGTGCCAGGTCAGACACTGACTCCGACTCTGGCTCCGACCTCCTCGACGAGTGTTTCAACTTCGACAGCCACGACCCCGCGCGCGAGTCCAGTATGGTGGGCAGCGCCGAGGGCCACGTTGAGGACCTAGGAGCCGAGGAGGAGGAGGATGGAGACGAGAACAACGTCGATCCGGTGGGGGTCCAGCCGCCACCAGCTCTCGCTGAGCATGGAGGGGCACCGGGAGCCCCCCTTCTCGCCCCGCTGGTGCCGTGGGGGCGGACCACGACGCCGTAATGGCGGACGCCAACGCCGCCGTGACCCATGACCACGACGTCCGCCAGCTCCTCGCTGGGAACAAGAGTTTCAGGACCACGAGCGACTCCTGAGGCAAGATCGTGAAGTGATCAAGCAGGAGCTGGCACAGCGCCGGAACCAGGCGCGAGCCAGGGCCCGGCAGGTACAACAACAGATCGTCAACGACACCGGAGGCCACCTCCTGCGCTTTCCACGGGCGAGCCAAAACATCGCTGCTGCGGCGGCTCTAGTTCGTTGGATGCAGCCACCGGCGGCCCGACCGAGCAACAAGACCGGAGGGATACTCAAACTCGTTGTCCACATGATAGAGGGGCGACTTCCCGGATGCTTCAGCAAGACGGGCCCCGACCTCTGACAGGCTTAAGGCCACGTCGGGCACCATGGTTGTCCCCTCCCAATTGGCCTCCGGGGTCAACTCCCACAGACGAAGAACACGCCTCATCAGGGGCAGGACTCGGACAACATGAAAATGTCTGGTAACGCCAATCAACAACACTCCGGCGGCGCGTAACCTGCCAACGGCATTGATCAAGGGACGAATATACGCCTCGTCGGCGCGACCGAGGTCCCGCTGCTACGTAGTCGTCGCCGCTTCGATGTATCGGCCAGTGAACGCCGGGAGCAGCACATCAGGGTTGTTCTGGAGGTAGAACCAGTTCATGCGCCATCTGACGTTGGTGGCTGCCTGCGCAGCCAAGATGTACTGGTGCGTCCTGTTCTGCCGGAGACGAATACTCGCACATCTGAGCGGCACATCCATCGGCGGCCTTCCCTTCTCAAAAATGCGGCAATGCCGCACCCTGAAGAAATACCTCCAGAGGTCAAAATGGGGATTAATCCCCAGATAAGCTTCACACATAGTGATGAAGCCTGCAATGTGGCCGATAGAATCCGGGTCGAGATGCTGAAGCTCAATTTGGTAGTAAAGGAGTAGGACACGGAAAAAGGGGTGTGCCGGCATCCCAAATGCACGAGCATGAAAGTTGGAGATGGACAAGACGTACCCATCTGGCGGCACCGGCGTACGATCCCCGTCGGGGATAATCCACTCCGAGAAGGCGTCGTTGGGCTTCATAAGCCCCCTGGCCACGAGGCCGTTCTTCGCCCCCTCTCACAATGCCTGGGCCGGCCATGGCGCCCTCGCGACGGCCATCCCCTGTCGGCTGAATTAGAATCTCGGGTGCCGGAGGGGAGGCCTGCCGCGGAAGTGCCGCAACAATGACGAGCAGAGGCGGATGCCACGAGCGATGATTCGGAGGAAAAGATAGCGGCGGAATATGGCGCGGAGTCACCACAGATTGCGGGAAGAAGAAGTTGCGAAGGTCCGCGGTGGATTGTGGCGGATTGAGGCAATAGAGCAACTGTAGCACGATGTTTGGGGGAGAAAATGGTGAGTGCAAGAAGGCACCGTCCCAGGAACGGCCGCTCTCATTTATAGTCCCTGAACCGCCGCGGCGTCCCTCGACCCGTCGCGTCTCTTCATATTCCCGCCTCGTGCGCCATGTTTGTTGTCTTGTTCTATCTTCCTTCCCTCAGAAGCCAGGGCAACCCGCGCATCACCAAAACGACGTCCCGAGATTCGCGCCCATCTCAAAGGCGCATTAGAGGCGTCCCTTCGGCTCCCACCGCATCGCGGGCCCAACCGGTCAGGAAAGCCGGACGGGCCACATGTAACGTTGGCTAGGGGCTGAAAACGCCCCGACGGCCCATTTTCCGGCCCGAGAGTGCGAAGGCTGGCCCGCGGAAGGGGTTCGATAGCCGCTCTAGGCAAACGAGAGTGAGGGGCGACCAAAGAACGGTCCCAGCGGCCAGTATCCCGACGCGCGAAACGTCACGGCCCTCTATCGGTTCCTTCCGAGTCCAGATAGAGAGTCGGACCAAGGTTTTCCCATCGAGGGGAGGCTGCGAAGCCACCGAGACCAATCGAAAGGACTCGGGAACTAATTGGATCGACCCCACGGATCATATGAAGTCAACCCCAGCTGGTCTCAATTGGATCCCCGCTAAGGGCAAGCCAGGGCTTCACTCGGACTAACCCGCTATCATCTTGATCTGGCACCCGCCGTCGGACCATCGAGGAACGGACGGGACGGCTCAGCACTCCTACCACCACGCAGAGGTATGCCGGGGAAGTTGAACAAAAGACGAAATGGTCCTCGGTCGGACTCCGTAACGAATGGGGGCGCGGGGGCTCGCATTCGCAAAATGGACCAACGGCGTGGTCCCGATAAGTAAAAGGATCTTTATTCCATGGAATACAAATCGTTACAAACGACTCCCTATCACCCAAGGATGGCCAGAGAGAGACCCCTTTACAAACTACAAACAAGCTTTCCCTCGGGAGGGCGCGTCACGGAGACCACCACAAGCTCACGAAAGTCTAAGGGCTAGCCCCTTCCATGGCTCACAGGTGGTCCCCCGCCCAGAGGGTGGTGCCGACCCCGCCACGGCCACCTCGAGTGCGATTCCTGATCCAGCCCTCATTCTTCCACAACAAGAAGGAACAAGGGCTCGGGTTGCACAGAACTCGGCCTCGAGGGTGACTGAGGCGGGCGTCGATCCTCCTAACGGCATCGGGTGCGCCTCCGGGTCCGGCTCGCCTCACCTTCTTGTAAGAAGGTGTTGTCACCCGATAGAGGCCTGCTTCGACGCAGGACAACCTCCTCCCCGCCCTCGTCATCCGACGAGATGTCCGCGGCTTCAGGAAGAGCCCCAATCCAGGGCTCGATCCCGGGTGTGAGCACTACAGGAGGGATAGCGCCGAACCCGGCAGACACCTCTGGAGAGGCTGGGGAAGGGGAATCCATGCCCGCGCCCGAAACGGAGGGCATAGAGAAAACCGTGAGTGGACGAACACGCCGCTCAAAGTAGCCTGCATGAGGTAAAGACCGCAAAACTAACCACTCGTCCACCCGTCGTGGCAAAGGTGCGATGAAACAGAGCGGGGAAACCTCCCCCATTTATAGGCGAGCCGCGCGAGCGGATGAGAACGAGATGTGCGTGAAAAGGCCCAAAACCCTGAAAGATAGACACAAGCTGCGAAGGCCTGTCAAGATTCCCGAACCATCAAGGACCACGCCAAAAACAGACAAGAACAGGGGATCCCCTGCGTTAAACAGTATCCACGTGATGACTCGACTGCCAAGACACAGATGCTACTGGTATGATAAAGACAAATAACGTTTGAATCCAGCCTAGAAGCAAGTGACCCACTTCCACCTAGGCTCGGGGGCTACACCCGGTGGGTGCGCTCGCGTGCTCCCACCAAAAATTCTTGCGTATGATGGACAAAGGTCGAAGTCGCCCAAGGCGAGGCGGAATCCCGCGGGCAACACGAAGCGCTCCACGCGGGACTTGGGGGGCTACTGTCGGATACCTAAAATTAGGTACCCGAGGATAACCTCATAAACCCGATGATTAGGCATAAATGGAGGTGACAACCGAAGGTCGCCACGTCGCTCGAGGAATGGAAACGACGCCCGGCCCACAATGCCAAGCAAGGGTGGGCCGGATGGTTCGCGGGGCCGCGTTTAACCCTCACCCGAAAGCGATCCCACGAGGGGGCCCGGTCTGACCCCGCAATGGTACTCCCGACCCCCGAAGGGTTAGACGAGAACTCCGCCTCGGCCGACCCCATTCACCCGACCCCAACTGAAGTAAAGGGCAGTCGGACAGCAGGGTCAGAGCTCGGCAGTTGAATCGCATTTAATTGGGGCACAAGTGGGCGTCCTTTTTAGGCCATCACGCGACGTGAGCCGCTGTCCCGCACGTCCCACGGAGAAATTTGACAGCGGTAAAGCCGTCCCACACGCGGTAAGAGTCCCGGCCGGCACCCAACAGGGTCGGAACAGTGCACAAACAGTCAAGAACAGGACCCGGACACCCCCGCCGCGGTGCGACTGCAGCCAACGTCATCGTCCTTGCCCGCGAAAAGAGGTGCCGGGGAAGGAAGCGCTCGTCCCTCCAAGCAACCTACCTACACTCTTTTCCTTATTTTTCTTTTTCTTCTTTCCTCCATCCTTGTAAAAGCCAGTCTTCCCTTGACTAGATAAAAAGGAAGACTGGACCACGTCAAGGGGGGCCGAATCCACTTCACCCACAACTCACTCGCACACTTTCTCTCGTTCTTGCGACGCACGTTAGGACGAACTCACATGAACACACGAACCCTTAGAGACTTGGGAGTTCCTCTCTCTCTCGCTCAGCTTGTAACCCCTACTACGAGCAATACAACCCGAACCAACTCACTGGACGTAGGTCTTCGTGTGCAGCGTTGTTGAGGCCGCATTCCACACCACCAAGCTTTAAGCTACCTCTGCGTCGCCTCCTCAGGCCACAATGTCGCCCCTCGTGGTCGCCACAAACCAAAGATGCGCCAATGAGGCGCGACTCCGTCCAATATGGCAGTCATCGTTGCATATTCATCGTCGGACCCTCGCATCGATAACGCCAATATCGTATACGTGCATGGTCATTGTCAAGCTGTTGGACTTGTTCTCCTACTCCGAGCACCATCACCGTGCTTCTCCAGGCTACCTTGGTGGCCACTTTTGGCCACCTGTTTAGCCACATCTTCAGTCTTTGCCTGCAATGACCAAATCAACACTCTCGTTGTTTCTTCCTTGACTGCTTCATCTTCTTGGACCACTATGAGCCATGCCAACTATGAGCCATGACAACTATGAAGAGACTACTCATCCGCGCTTGCAGCTGCCTCAACACTTGACATAAAGGGCTATCATCCGCATAAGGTACTCGTCAGTTTTCTCTCAAGTCACAGCATCCGCACCATGAAGACGCTTCAATTGCGGGAGAATGTCAGTCCATCGGCTTCTACTTTTGGTTTTCTTCTCTAGTCTCACCATCTATGGTATTCTCTTTATAACCGCGCCAAATGTTGGAGTATATTTGATATGCTAGATATTGTATATCATGAACTATACGGAAAAAGTCTTGTCCTCTTATATACTGCACTCACGATGGGCAACAAGGACAGGTCGTAAGCTACATAGTTCGTGGCTGACCCGGATGACGAACGGCGCCGGCGAGGGTCTGTTCAGCCCATAGGTGGCGATGGAAGTGCATCAGTCATGGCCCCATGGCCCTGCAATCGTTACGATACGCGATATTTTTCCTACTCCCTTCATTCAACATTCAGCCTATTCGCCTCGCTGCGAAGCAGCCGTTTTACTGTAGCAGTTGCAGAAGAAATAACTGCGAACATTGTAGATGCTGCAAAACAGTTGCTGTAAAGCAACGAGGCGAACAGACTGATTATAGGACGTTTTTAGCCTCATACTAGTTTTCAATGCTGTCCAAGCCCCTGTACAAAAATCACCACTGGACCTACTCTCTCTCTCTCTCTCTAACACAGACAAGGGGCCTGGACTCCTAGATGAAGTACAGAGCTGCTGGCCTGAGTTTGCAATTGGGCAGAGTGCAACGTGGTCTGCCATTTGCCTTGGTTTGGTGATGGGTGCTAAAGCGTCCTATAATAATGAACAGAGGAAGTATTTAGCAAAGGACCTAATTACCCCTATGAGTGTGGCAAGGTTAATGAGATGATTTACTATATAATTACAATAATGCCCCATTAATGAACGGTTAGATTAGCACAATGATACTTTTAACTGATCGGTATCATTGTATATTTGTAAAGGTGCTCTTCTGATATAGGCCTTGTTACGCAACTGTAACTTTGGCCTGAATATACAAAGCGGAAAATTAGGGAAAACAATGTTTGTTTAGTAATACAGCTTCCAGTTCAACTTTAAGAGAAGGGAACGCATCTGCCCTGACTTGCATAGTTAGAATCATAACAAAAGGTAGCATAATTTTTCACGGCTGTTTATAGTGATATTCGAGTTAACAATTTGCTAGGCTCAACTTATGTATGCCTTTAGTTTGCCTTTTTCTTTCTTCCTGTAATTGTACTCTCTAGATATGCACAGAAAGATCATTTCGCTACGTTTTTCTGCCTACAGGTAGAAACCAGACCTGTGGGAGCGTACCCCTCCGCGTCGTCTCTCAGGGGGACGGGAGGGGCGAACCCGAAACCAGCCCCCACCACCACCAAATCCGAGCGGTTCCGGCCGCCGCCGCTGCCGCCGAGAGCGGCGGCGGCGGCCAGCGACAGCGGCTGAAACTGGCCGTCCATTCGCGCTTTGCTTTTTCATTTTTATCCCTTCGTGTTTCCCCCATTTCTCCTCCCATTTTGCCTCCCGATGTGTGCTATGGAGGTGCTCGCGGGGCTCAAATCGGGTCTTCCATGGCTGGATCCGGTGCTGCGCTGCACGGATCTAGTGCTGCTCCTGCCCTCGTCTCGACGCCATTCCTCCGAGCTGCAGTTGCTTCCAGATCCGGTCGGGTGGGCCCCACGGCTCGCCGCGGCTACTCGGTGCAGCGAGGCGGCGGCCTCTCTTTGAGGCGTGGAGCCATGACCTACGTGCCTCCCGGCGGGGCCTGGGCTCAGGGGGCGGCGGCGTTGGCGCTCGTGCCCAAGGCGCAAGCTGCCGGTGGCGACCTCTTTCCAGAGGCCTACAGTAGGCTGCGCCCTTGTTCTAGGTGGTCCTGGGAGTCCACTCCGCTGGGCCTTGGACTGCTAGCCAAGGCGGCGCCCCCCAGCACAAGTGCGCTGGCCACCTGCCATGTGCCTGATCTGCAGGTTCTCTTGCAGGGCGACAACAGCGCACCAGAGGCAGGGTCACTCTAGCGTCGCTGGGCCAATCGACGCCGGCGTTCGACTTGCTCATGCGGTTGGTGTGGTGGCAGCTCTGGGCTAGCGCCTCGTCCGGCTGATTGCCGGTGCCGTCGACAGTGACGCCATTTGGTGCCACTTCCCTCCTTGGAGGTGTCGGCATGGAGCCTCAGGCCATCACCAACTCTGGGCGCAAGCCCTGTCCTTTTCGGACATGCGATGGTGGCGTTGACGACGTCATTCCCTTCTTTGAGGTGTCGCATTGGAGGCCCTCCCGTAATGATCAAGACAATGTCTTCACGTTCATTGCATAACCATGGTTCTTTGCTCCCTTTTGGTTCTGTCGTCGTGTTCGGCAAGTTTTGTCATTGGGCTCCTGCTTCGTCATCGTCCAGCTTGCTTGGTTGACATCGCCATATTGATCAGTGGCCCTTCCTCCTTTGGGGCTTCCATCCCCCACAGGGCGTCGAAGGGCGCTGCTCCGATCGGCAACCTGAGTAGCCGGCCCCTCCTGGCTAGACGCAGTGGTTTTATCAACCGCAGTTGTGAGATTGTTGTGGATTGGATGGTTTCGAGTCTGATGAGTGTTAACTCTTTTGTCCTACCTCTCTTATCTGAAGCCGGGTCAGCGAGGCTTTGAGGATGCTCTCGTTCGCTTTTAGCGTCACTCCTCCCTTTGAGGCTTCCTCCCTTTGAAGGGCGTCGGATGACGTCAAGAAGAGTGGCGACCAGAAGGCTAGGGTGTGGCCACATCCTGGTTAGATGGAGATGGGAAAGGTGGTTTGATTGTCTCAACATGAAATCGGCAAGCAAGTTTTTGGTGGCTGATCAACCTGAATAGGCTACATGTTTTGATTGGGCTGCAAGGATTTGGTGTGTGATGGATTTCTTTCTACATCGACAATTAGAATTTTTGGTGCTTAATGTATTATTTGTATTGTTGATGTATCTTGTCTTCTGTTTTTTCAATCGTCTCAGGGCGATGTACTTTGTAAACTCGATTGTTTCATTTAATAGAAATGAGTGAATTCAGGTGGGTAACTCCCACTGTAGTTTCCCTATATAAAAAAAAAAAACACCAGACCTGTGCAAACTGTGAGAAACTCGCAAGTACATCCCGCAATGTTTGGCCTAAGAATTGCCTCCAAGATTCGTTTCCACAATTGTCTGAACATGCTATTATCAAGCAGACTGGAGTATTCAAATTCAAACCAGAACTAGCTTCTCAAATGGGTAAAATATCGGAGCTTATTCATGCACAAGCACCCCATCGAGGAGGAGGCAGTAACAGAAACTCGAAAAGAAGTGAGGAAATAACAGAGGTGCAGACGAGAGGGGGAGGATCAGAAGGTAGTCCTCTTACCGTACCGAGAAGGAATATGGTGACCGCGAGAGGGCTCGAAGCCCCGGCGTCCCGCGGCAGCAACTTCTGTAGCCATTCTCGTTCACCGCCGTCGCCTTTCATGGCCGTCGTCCTCATCTTCTGGTATTCGAGAGGAGGAAATGAAGGGCACGCCTCTTCAGCCACCCACAAGCAGGCCACCAAAAGAAGTAGGGGCAAGGCAGCTATTGGCTCTGCTGTCGGGTACCGTGAAAAGATTTTTTTTTTTATGAAACCCGTGAAAAGAAATTTACTGAGCTATATAATCCGAACGCTTGCAATGGGCCAGGCGAAACGGATGACTACCTACTCCTGGATGCAATGATTAACAAATGAAAAAGGCAATTAGTGGTTGGGTTAAAGCACCTCGAGCGCCACACAACTTTTGACTAGATGACCTGCCCCTCTTCTTCGCCGTTAAGAAAAGCTTTTTTAGTGGAACCAATTTTATATTGTTCTTTAACCTCACTCTTGCAATATCATTGGATCCTTATCCAACGGTTGGGCATTCTTGCCGAGAGGGAACACACACACTGTGAGGTTAGCTTCCTCCAGTACGCATCTCCCTGAGCACCCTGAGCAGAGAGGAGCAGAGGAGGACGACGGATTGGCCGCCTCCATGTTTGGAGGATCGCAGGAACATGACGGGGCACTTCCCGTCACCGGAGGTGGACAAATCAGGCTGCCGGCTCCTCCCCAATGCTCGCACTGCTACTCGGGCGACACCGTGTTCGTCTTGATCGACGACTTCCCCGTTGGCTTGCTGATCTTGTGCAACAGGTGCCGCGTGTTCTTCGCCTCTGTCCCTCTCGCCGTGGTTCCGGCCTTCTATCTAGCTGCTGACCATCGTGTAAGCAATACTCAGAATTCTTTCCTTCGTCAGTTGTAACGTCTTTGTCTAAACACTTTTTGTCTCGTTCCTTATGAGTGCAGCAGGAGCCGCAGCCTCGGACGCCCCAGGCCGCTATCTCGGCCCCAGGAGATGGAGACGAGATGCAAACAAGCACTTTCCCCTGGCTCGGCAGTGCCTCCGCAGCCTCGGCCTCTCCCGCCGTGTCTCTTCAGCCTCGGTCTCTCCCGCCCATACTCAACATTCTGAATGAATACACAAGAACCCGTGCTAACCAGTTTATTCCTGTAAGGATGGATACACATTTCATTACATCAGATTTGTTTCTTTTTTTTTTTGACATCTACTCAGATTTGTTTCATTTTGCTACAGTACTTTTTTTTTGAATGATTGTGTTTTTACGTCTAGTTTGCATTTTAATTACGGTTTTACCCCTTTTTTTTAATTTTACGATTTTACCCCTGGTAGGGTCTGCAGCCTCGGCCTCTCCCGCCGATACTCAACATTCTGAATGAATACACAAGAACCCGTGCTAACCAGTTTATTCCCATAAGGATGGATACACATTTCATTACATCAGATTTGTTTCTTTTTTTTTTTGACATTTACTCAGATTTGTTTCATTTTGCTACAGTATTGTTATTTTTTTTAGGGGCAATTGTGTTTTTACCCTCACTTTGAACTCTAATTCTGATTTTACCCTTATTTTTTTTACTTTGTGATTTTACCCTTGTTTTTTTCAACATGAAGCCAGATCTTACCCTCAGTAGGGGTAAAATCACAATAATTCAATTGCGATTTTACCCCTAGTAGGGGTCAACTCTGGCTTCAGGTTGAAAAAACAGGGGTAAAATCACAAAGTCAAAAAAGTGAAGGTAAAATCACAATTAGAGTTCAAAATGAAGGTAAAAACATAATTGTTCCTTTTTTTTATGATTGTGTTTTTACATCTAGTTTGCATTTTAATTGCGGTTTTGTCCTTTTTTTTAATTTTGCAATTTTACCCCTGGTAGAGTCTGCAGCCTCGGCCTATCCCGCCGATACTCAACATTCTGGATGAATACATAAGAACCCGTGCTAACCAGTTTATTCCCGTAAGTATGGATACACATTTCAATCTCAGATTTGTTTCTCTTTTTTTTTTTTTTGACATGTATTTAGATTTGTTTCGTTTTACTACAATAGTGTTTTTTTTTTTGAATTATTGTGTTTTGTACATCTGGTTTTCATCTCAAACGCGATATCGGGTTTGAGATGAAAACCAGATGTAAAAACGCAAATGCCTTTTTTTTTAAACTGCGAATCGTATATCTGGGGCATTCAGGCCGGGCTTTTTAGGCCGGCATGACCGCTGAGGCCAGTTAATTTTGATCCGACGCGAGCATGACACAGCCCCATGCTTAGTGGGCTTGTGCTGGCACGGCCTGTAACTGCGTGTCGTGTGCTAGGCCGTAGCCTTGGCCCATGGGCAGGCACAAGCACGACACGAATATGGCCTCGGCCCGGTGGCCACAAGCTGGCCGCCGTTCACGGGCCAAATGGGCCATCGTGCCGTCTGCTCGCGGGCCAAATAAGCTCTCTCTCTCTCTCTGGTCCTCTTAAAAAAAAAATGAAAACAATAAAATAGAAGGCGAATCGAGGGCCCCTTCGATTGCGGCGACGATTGATCGGCCTCCTCGCCTCCGACGGCCGCTGGGGGGGGGGGTGTTTGGGTTCGTCTATTCTTCGTCCGCACCTTGTAGCCTGTAGGTGTTTATTGTTGGTAGCTAGCTTTTCCCTCGGTCGTCAATGGCGGCTAGGGTTAATTTGTTCCCGGCGGTTCGCGAGGCCGGCGGCGCTGGATCCTGTCGTGGCTGCTGTTGCTGCTTACGGGCGGGGCTCGCCGGTGAGGGGATTGGATACGGTGAGCCGAGATGGCGGGATGGCGGGTTGCGGTCGTCGCTGTTGCTTTGCTTGTTTTCCATGAACGACGACGAAGGAGTGAGGATCCAGCGTTGTTGCTGAATCCCGGGACTCTTTTGCCGTGTTAGCTTCTGGTTGTGCCTCTCACGCGTGGAGCCACAGTGGGATGGCGACGTCCCCGTCGCACATCAGATTCCAGAATCTGGTGATCTCTTGATGGACATGATCTTATAGCTGAGTATAGATGTAGGTTTTGTAGTGTGCGTGCCTGTGTTAGTGTGTGTGTTTACGGTGCTGACATATGTATGTACATGAACAGATACTACATCTTGTACTCAGTTTGAGAGGCTTAAGAAAAAAGCTCTCTGGTTAGCGAGTTAATATTGTACTAATGCCTAAGCGGGGCTTGTGTGGCGGCTAGCAAAAAATTTCTTCTTCATGTTGTAAATGCTCCAATGGCGGAAGCGCAGGCGCATGGTATTGCTCCTGGCTCAGCATATAGGAGCTAATGTTTTTACTATACAATCTGATTGCATGCAGGTGGAGGAAACAATGAACCTTAGAGGAGTTTCTACTGCAGACTTATGGAGGGGCTTCGAGATGGTTTCCATGGAACATTCTATGATAGAAGCTAATCAGGTTGCCCATGCCATTCACTTGTAGAATAATTATACTCCACACATAGGTTCTCTGTTAAGGAAAAACCAGGCTTTACATGCTTATGGCATCATGAAGATTCCATTTTGCTATGTTTACTTTGTCTATAAATTTCTTTGACTTGATGTCTGATTCTTCAATTTCACTTTGCATAGAGCACTTGCACTTTGAGAGAAGACTTAACTAACAATCACATTACTTTGTTTTTTGTAGTTTCCATGAGTAGGTAGTGAGAGCGGTCTTGCGTCTTTGTGGTATGGGTAGGCATGGTTAATTGATGGTTAAATTATTTGGGTACTGTCGTAGAAGGTATTTTTCTTGTTTTAAAATTGTTTTTTTTGTTGGAGTGCTAATTTCTTCAAATAGAAAACGCTCATGAAGATTACACGTTTAACTTGATTACATTGGCTTAGTTTTCTATTTGATTACATGGAGATAGCTAAAGAGTATTTATATATCCGATGGTTTAGTCATGCTTTCTCATTACTCTAGGTCACCAACAGTGGAGATGCTTACATTACAATAGACAGCGACACAGATGGGGAAAGTACAGTTGTCAATGCTGATAGAAGGACCACAGGAAACACAAATGAACCGGTGAGCTGCCTTTGATTTTCCTTAACAATTTGGCAAGGGTTTTGTGCAGATATGTATGTGACCCTTTCTAGATTTTTTGTTCATCCTAGTAACGTTTTGTATACAAATTATTCCACCTAATTAGTTCCTGCCGCATGATGATGTTGTATCTGATCTCTGCTTGCTTTTTTTTTTTTTGACCAACTGATTAGTTGACTGGTAGTCATATAATTTAGTTGACTAGTAGTCATATAACTTATGCAATCCATATATATTGCCCTCTATGGGGGCTATTATCAATACATGTCATATTCATTACAGTCGAATTGAATGCGTGTGGTAAATTGAATTATCAGTTGGAGTTGCGAGCAAATGAAGTGGGGGAGAAGATGGAATTGTTTTCACCTTGTTCTTAGAGGTCAAAATGACATCTAAGTATATAAGTATTTATTGCCATTAAAAAGAATTGACAGAGTTACTGCTTTATTAAATGTTGTTTCGTGAGTAGGTACCAGGAGCAGTTTTGCGCCTTCGTGGTATGTGTCAACATGATTAATTGATAGTTAAATTATTTTGGAACTTTCTCATAAGATATTTTTCATGTGTGGAAAGTGTTCTCTGTTAGACTGCTAATGTCTTGAAATAGAAAGCAAACATGCAAGATCACATGTTTAACTTGATTCATTGGGTTTATTTTCTATTTGATTACATACAGATAGTTAAAAAGCAGTTGGTCTGATGGTTTAGCCGTGCTTTCTCGTTACTCTAGGCCACATACAATGAAGACACCGGCAATACAACAGACAACAACACAGGTGGAGGAAGGACTGTCGATGGTAGGGGGGCCAACGGAAACACAAATGAATCGGTAAACTGCCTTTGATTTTCCTTAACAATTTGGCAAGTATTCTGTGCAGATTTGTATGTGACCTAGCTGGTTCCTGTCGATGATATTGCATCTCATCTTTGCTTCTTTTTTGGAGGGCAACTGATTAGGTGACTAGTAGCCATATAAGGAGTACTTCTGGTTTTGTGCTCCCCATTTTCAGATAGATGTTATTTGATAAACTTGATTTTATTATCGGATGTGTAGATGATTACAGTGCCCTATTTATTGTCAGTAGAACTTGTTGGATTGAATGAGTGAGCGTGTTAGATTGAGGTGTTATTAGTTGGAGAGTAGAGTAAATGAAGAGGAGTAGAAGATGAAGTGTTGTCACCTTAATGGTCAAAATGAATCTAAATATCGAAGTATTGATTTCCATTCCAAAAAAATGGCAAGAGTAGCAATCTAATGACTAGCACAACTTGCAGTGGCTTGAAAATGATAACTGAAATTAGTGCAATTTGTGGATTCTAAGTTTCGTAAAGTCATGGATTTGACGAAACTGACTCTTAAGTTTTCCTGAAACCAGCAGCCGGAGCTTACTGTAAAATAAACTATATTTTTTTTCCTGTTACGCAGGACCCTATGAATGTGCAAGCATTGGCTGTGCTGGGATTATTTCTCACCGCTGCTGGTTTGAGCTGGGAAGCATATCCTGTCATTGAGAAAGCTGCCGGTCCTAAGTTTGCGCCACTCGTATACGGCTCTGTGTGCGTGCCTGTCATTCTCTTGGGAGCTGCCGCTATTGTGGCTATGGCGTCTACCAAGTCACCGAAGGTTTTCAAGTATTCCATGCTGCTGTCCATTGTCGTTACTATTGGTCTGGTAATTTTTGCCTTATTCTCTCTGATTTTCTGTTGAAGACAAGCAAGAGAGACTGTTCGAAAGATGTGACGGGCATTCTTTTTTTTTTTTTTTTTTTTTTTTTTTTTGACGGGCCGGCCATTCTGTTTATGGCTTCTAAGACTCTTTAGTGTTGCTCGCTCAGTATAGTACAACCTGACAATAACTTCAACAAGTATGCCGTGCTGCTGTCCGTCGTTATTATTGGTCTGGCCATTTTTGCCTTATTCTCTCTGGTTTTCTGTTGAAGAGAAGCAAGAGAGACTGTTGGAAAGACGTGACAGCCATTCTGTTTATGGCTTCTAAGACTCTGTAGTGTTGCTCGCTCAGTACAATACAACCTGACAATAACTTCAAGTATGTCAAGCTGCTGTCCATCGTCGTTATTATTGGTCTGGCCATTTTTGCCTTATTCTCTCTGATTTTCTGTTTAAGAGAAGCAAGAGAGACTGTTCGAAAGACGTGACGGCCATTCTGTTTATGGCTTCTAAGACTCCGTAGTGTTGCTCGCTCATTACAATACAACCTGACGATAACTTGTGCTGGTCAGCACATAAAATTGCGGTTTATGTCTGGGTAACACGTGCAACACTGTTGGAGTTGATCTCCACTAATAGCAGAGATTAAATTGACATTATATTTAAGTTTAACCACCTGGGATAACAAGTTAACTAAACGTGACTCATACTAATGCACGACACTGGCTAAAACACTCAAAACAATATCTTAGGTGAATAATAAAAACATTTTATGACTATAATTTTAAAACAGTGGCAGATTTTTTTTTAAAACAGTAAGATACAAGAAAAATATTATACATTCACCCTATCAATTTTATAAGACGCAAGACAAAAGAAAACAAAAGAGATATTTTAGTTCATTATCATCATAAATCAATAAATCCTATAACATAGTACAGAGATAAGTATCAATTAGGACCACATCATTGTTTACAAAATCAAAAGTCTGCTCAATTGATGAATTGGTTAAATGTACCTGCCATTTGGATAGCACACGTTGTAAACTTCATGACCATTGGAGTTTGGAAACCCCAAGGTATGAATGTTTTGGTGATTGGATGAGAACCATGCATGTGACTAACGTGTGTTTTGAGTATCTTATCCTATAGGTCACATGGAAGAGAGTGCAACAACAACCAACCTAAAACCCCAAGACAAGGATGAATGGTTGCCTCACCAACTCATGGACAGACTTGACAGAGTCGTGGTCAAGGAGATGGATTAAGGCTAAGGACATGCTAGATCCAAGCAAGTGTTGGCTTGGTTACATGATAGGCTTGAGTCCATAGAAAACACCGGATTATCAAGAGGGTTCGAGTTGGTACTCTTCGGTAAACACTAGTGTCGGATACCTAAAACTAGGTACTCACGGTTAACCTAAATAAATCCCCTAATTACATAAACACCGAGGGCCGAGTTGGAAAGGCCACCATTATCCGTCCAGGAGTAGGCAACAGGGACCGGCCCACGCTACGAGGCTCTAGCAGGCCGAAACCGACCCCACGGCTTCTCTCCAGCCCGCGACACCAAGGACCCCAGGGGCAACGAGCAGCCCGACCCCGCGGGGGACCTCTCGACCCTCGCGGTGTCGGGAAGGATTTCTGCCTCGGCCGACCCCAAGCACCGCCCGACCCCAGCTGCCGGGTGAGGGGTCGGATGACCGGGGTCGGAGCCCGGCCGTTGGAGCGCATTAAATCGGAAGGCAAGTGGACGTTCCTCGGCAACGCCGCCCGACGTGAACCGCAAGCCTTGCACGTCCCACAGGGACGTTTGACAGCGGTCAAGCCATCCCCCACGCGGTAACAGCACGCGCCGTAGCTCAACAGGGTCAAACAGTGCGTAAAAAGGACACGGACATCCCCGCCGCGGCAGGACTGCAGCAGCCATCATCGTCCTCACCCGCGAAAGAAGGCGTCCAGGAAGGAAGTGCCATCCCGGTCAAGCCGCCGGCCTACGACGAGCCGCCTACCTACGCCGAGCAGGCCCCCCATCTAGTTCTGACGAGTAACGATCAATTTCCTAGATTTTTCTTCTTCTCTTTTCCTCCATGAATGTAAGCGGCCATTCCTCCCTTGGCAAGATAAAAGGGAGGATTGACCCACAACGGACAAGAGAGCTCTTTCTCACTCGGAGACCGGAGGCTCACACACAGACACTCATCTCGTTCTTGTGACGCACGCAAGGACGAACACCACGAACACTCAGAGAGTTGGGAGCTCCTCCCTCTCTCGCCAAGCTTGTAACCCCTACTACGAGCAACGCGAACCGAACCAACTCACTGGAGGTAGGGCTTCGATCGCCCGAACCAGTCTAATCCTTTGTGTCAATCCACACTTGCTCCACTCAACCGAGCGCGTAGTCTAAATTTACTCGTCGGCCAGATTTCCCAACGCCGACAGTTGGCGCGCCAGGTAGGGGACCTCTGCGCGCTACGGTTGCGATCCTCGCCACCTCCGATGGTGGCGCCGTCGTCATCACGCAGCGCTCGCGGGCCGCTCCGCGGGCCGGTTCGCGACGTCATCAACTCCGGCGGAAGCGGGCTCTTGCCTGCCTCGCTCTTCCCTCCACACCAGGTCATCCGGTTCGGGAGCCTGGAGTTTGAGGCCAACTACACCGGTCGCCTGCAGCTGATGCAGGACTACCCGCCCCTCTTCGTACGGGGACCCCTGACCGCCTACTCCCGGTTGCCCCGGGACATGGACGGAACCGAGCACGAGGTGCGCATGGAGGCGCACTTTGTTGGGTTTTTACCTAGGTAAACTCCCCAAACACCGGGTTAGCGTCGAGATGCTTCGCGTAACAAGTATGGCACGAAGTGTTTCATTCTGACAGCATGTCTGCTCTTGCGAGCTTACAAAAACCGTCCCCCTGCACAAGGGAGGTGAGGGGGTATTTATACCCAGATCAGGGTTACATGAGATGGTCTAAACTACCCCTGATCTGGGCTTATTGATCCTGGAATATTCTGTACATTATTGTCAGAAGGGCATTATGGTCATTACATCTCTGCCCCCTTGGTGGTCTTCAAACCCTAATGTGATGATGACGTCATGCTTCGCTGTCGATGGCCCACCAACGTAGGCTTCGGGTGGCGACGCTCGCCGCGCCCCCAACGATCCCGAAGCCTTCCTTCGCAGCGGGCTTGGCCCGTGGCTTCGCCTCCCGATCCCGAAGCCTTCTTTCGGATCGTGTGTTCCTTCAGCGCGACGAGCTTCGCTCCGAGTGGCCGGCTTGATTCCTGCAGGGACGACAATCTCACCAAACCAGAATACGAAGCCTGTCAGTTAATTAACCAAGGACCCCTTCGGGCTTCGCCCGTTGGGGCTCTTCCGGGTTTGGCTATCTTCCCGCCAATCCCCAACACCAGCCCCTCGTGGGCGAGGTTCAATTCCGACGAGCCGAACCCTCAAAGAAAAAGAAGGTGGCGGGAGCCAAACCAGGAAAAAGCGTCCCTGCTCGTTGGAGTTCAGTCCGGTAACGCTGAGCGAAGGTTCGCGTGATTTTCCTGAAGCCTTGCTTTGATTGCTTTTATTTTTACCGATTTTCAAATTGTTTTTACCTGTTTTCGCGGGAAATGAGGGCGCATTAACTGCTCTGCTTTTCACCCCCCTATATAAGGAGGGGAGGGGTCGGGTCAATCCGCGCGCTCTCGCTCTCATTTCTGTTTTGTCTTCGGCTTTTCGCTTTCGGTTTGGTTGTGAGCTTGTGCTGGTGCGCATGGTTCTTTTGCTTCGGGTAGCCTTGAGGTATGTCTATTTTTTTGCTTCGTTTTTGTTTAATATTTCTGGGGCTTCGTTTTTACTGCTCTTTTTCGCTTTGTTCAGCCCTAGCTTTTTCATGCCTAGGATTAAGTTTACTGCCAGGCCGATCGAAGAGGAACCCGCGATGTCTGGCGAGGAGTAGCTTGTTAGCCAGGACGAATGGGTAATGTCCCTCGGGAGTGAGGGGTCCGAGCAGCTGCTGGACTCTTCGACGAGAAAGAACTCCGACAGCCAAGACGTCGGTGAGAGTTCAAAGGCTAAGGCGGTCGACGCTGAGGCCTTCGCTGAGGAGGGGAGCCACGCTCCGGCCACGCCGGTGGTTAACCCGATTGATCCCCCGTCGAAGGATGCTGCCGCGCCTTCGGCTCCGGCTCCAGGTGAGGCTGATGATTATGATAAGTATATAGAGAGTGCGCTTCGCGGTGATTTTTTGCGTAAGCGTAGCTCGTCTCGTGGTGAAGCAAGCTCTTCTGCCGCTGGAGGGGGAGTTGGCTCTAGCCGAGGAAGGCCCCCGCAGGTTGTTGACCCTCGGCTCCGTATGCCTGCAGTGTATGAGAAAACCTATCGGTTGAAGCCTTCGCTCGTGAACGCCGCTGAGATCGCTAAGTATGTGGAGAGGGGCTACTTAAAGGCTGGCAAGGCCCGACCGCCCGGTGATGAGGTTATTCCACAGCCGAGGCCGAACGAAGCTGTCGTTTTTCGTGATTACTATGAGGCAGGACTTCGCCTGCCTGCTTGGGGCTTTCTGGAGCGTGTCTTGGAGCGCTATAGCATTCAGATCCATCATTTGACTCCTAACGCCTTCGTTCAGCTATCGAAGTTCATTTGGGCTGTTCGCTCTCAAAATGCGAAGCTCAGCTCAGACGCTTTCATCCGCTTCTACAGCTGCCACCTACAGAACAAGAAGGTTCCTTTTGACAATGACGTTTTTCATTCTCAGTATGGCCTCTGCACGTTTCAGCCGAGGTACTTCGGCCGCAGGTCGAGAGTGAAGAAGGTTGCCCTTATCCCCGCACAAAAGAACAGGTGGGGTGAGTGGATGGATTACTGGTTTTATGCTGAGGTGCCTTGGGAAGTGAATGAGGACGGCGCGGAGTGTTTTCCGCTTGCCAGTCAACTTGTGGCTGCGGAGCCCATCTTTTCTCCGGACTACGAGTCTACCTCAACGTTTCAGCTTTGCTGCAAGGCGTTTAGGTCATCTTGCAAGGTGATCAGCGGCCGCACAGCCATCGAGGAATTCATCGCTGCTGGTATATGGCCGGTGGGTAGAGGTTGGAAGGCTGATGGCTTCGATGAATGCAGGGTTGGAGGCAGGAAGTTTCGGTATCTTTGCCCTCGTTTCAATGGGCTGAAGAAACCCGAAGAGTTGCGTCCCAAGCAGTTGGTTGAGATGGTGAAGGATGTGGCCAACCTATTGTGCGATTCATTCACTGCTGTGGAGGCGCATGATGTTGAGGAGGGGCCGTTGCCGAAGTGTCGCGTGAATCGGATCTTCGACACATGAAGATCACCTACCCCGATCATGAAGTGCCCATGGGCCGGAGAAGGTTGAAAAAGGGCGAAGAGCCTCAAATATCCACCACCAGCTACATTCGGATGAGGGGGTGGGAGAAGAAAGCCGAAGCTGCCGCCGAGGCTAGTCCTTCGGTTACTGTTAGCGGCCGCTCTGGATCGCATACTGCTACGTGTAAGATGAAAGCGAGTGTGGCTGCTGGTCTGAGCACCGTCAAGGCAGAGCGTTCGAAGCACAAGCGAACTGTGTGCAGAGGCATCCGCGGTGCTGTCGATCCAGATTCCACTGGGACGGAGCCTGCCTCTGGATCCCATGCTGAAGAGGATTCTGTTGCCGGAGGGAACGCTGATCTTGTTGACGATATGCCTCCGGCATTCGAAGTTTCTGACTCGGAGGTTCTTCTTGAGGTTCCAGAGCCAAAGGGTTTTGTTGAGGACGCTGTAATTGATCTGTCCGACTCCGAAGAGTTCTTGGATGGATCTAACGATCAGGTTGATGTGATGACTGTTGATGATGCTGGCTTAGCTCGCACTGTGCACGAAATGGTGAATGATACTCAGTCGAGTTCTGGGCGTACCGCGGGGACTTCGGATTCCGAAGCCTCCAGTGAGTCGAGCTCTAGCGCGGAGAGCTCTTCTGGCTCTGTTAACTATGATGAGATTTCTTCTGTTGCTACCGCTATGATGAGTGGTTTGAGGGAGTATGATCTCGAAGGTCGTGGCGACGTAGCCTTTTCTTGTTGATTTATTATTGTGTCAACGCTGTTTCTCACTCTTTTTTTGTGTACAGAGCTTCGGATTAACTTGGAGTCCAACTCAGCTCCGGATCTCGCTGAGTTGTTGGAGCGGCAAGGTCGTGTGGTACACTTCTGCTTCGCCTTTAGCCTTTCTTTTTTTATTATCTTTCTTTTCTTTTGATTGCATGATTAAGCTCTTTTTACTTCATTCGTTTCGGATTTCGGAGACCTCTAGGGTTCTCCGAACCAAGATAAGCTCCGGAGAAGGAGTCGAGGGTGCCCCGGCTGAACTCATTGCTCTTTGCAAGGAGAAATCCCAGTGGGAGGCCACGAAAGCGAGCTTTGAGAACGAAATTCTCCGTCTGAAGTCCGAAGCCAAGAAAAGCGCAGATGATCTCGCGGCTTACAAGACGGAGGCAGAGAAAAAGCATGCCGAGGCTATTTCTAAGGCCGATGATGATAGAGCTGCTCTCTCTGGTGCTTTGCAAGAGCATTCCGATAAGGTCAAAATCGGGGCTGTGACTCTTCACAAGTCATTCTCTGACTTTCTCACTCGCTATGGCCGCTCGGCCCAGGACCTTTCTGCGGGCGAAGAGGTCACCCTGGACACGCTGCTCTCTTGGCTCGAGAAGGAGTTGAAGCTCCTTCCCGGGCTGGTGAACATGATGTGTGATCACGGCGCGAGGACCTGCCTCTTCGCTATGCTGGACTTGATGAATGTTGACGGTCGTTACGAACCAATTTCGACCGTCAACTAGCTCAATAAACAAGAAGGATTGGACATTCTTTACATGCACTTTATTTAAGAATAACCTATTTCCACATGTACCTCTAGATTTTAGTGTGCAGGTGGAATAAGGGAGAAATCCAGGTGAAATCATGCCCCAAGGCGACGAATCAACACTTCTACAAAACAACGTTCGCCGCGGGAATACAACTCCAAGACAAAAGGCCAAATCTCGTCAAAGTCCAACACAACTAAGGCCAAATGCACCTGGACCAGAGAAGTAGACCCAGAGGGGGAGCCACCTGCCAAAGCCCAGCCCAGGAGGGGCCAGGCACAGGTCGGCCGACCCCCCCTGGCCAGGTCGGCCGACCTGGCAGGGTGGCCCCCTGGGCCCATCTTTCTATGGCGGTTTGTAACCGACCTCTGGAGGTCGGTTCCCCCTGCATTAAATGCCACCGACCTCGGGAACCGCCTCAAAGTTGCCGACCTTCAAGGACTATATAAGGAGGGGTACCCCCCCTCCTTCCAAGACACACAATACACAAGGATCATTCCCTCCTCCTCACACTAGAGCTAGAGGCAATTCTAGGTAGTGCTAGGCTGAGTAGTGGGCTGCCCTATTGCTCCCAAAGTCTTGTGGAGAATTGGGTAGCGCTCTTGTATCCTTTCTCTCTCTTTGTAAGACTTGTTATTTAATCTATGGAATACAAGTATTCATATAGTTGTTATGAGCTTGCTAGTTCTATCATGGTCTTGTATGATCATTCGTTGTTCGTTCATGCTCGTTCATCGTTCGTTCTTCGTTCGTTCATACTCGATCATCGATTATTCTTGAACTTGCTTAATCGTTTATCGTTCGTCGCTCGTTCTTGAGCGACGAACGCTTATGCATGACTTAGTGCTAGCTTTGATCCCTTTTATCTAGTTTATGCTAGTTAGGCCAGATGTTCTCCTGTTTAGGCATCGTGCTCATTGTCCTGCAAAGGTGCTCTAGATTTATCACCCCGTCGATCCGAAGGGTTGGGGGTGCCTCGAGGGATCTAGAGTCGTGGTTAGTAACGCCGGCATGGTGCTGGGGTAGTCTATCCACCCTTGGGTATGTGCGTGTCCCACGGTTTGTAGAGGTAGGTGGCAGGATGTGACAGCCCTGTCCATCCAAAGGAACCCTCCACGTTCGGGCACGGCATAGGAGTACGTAAATAGGCCGGAGTCGCGAGGCAGACCTTGCGTATGCCGGATCTCCCGATGTTGCCTAGGCATTAGACGCTTGCTTGTGCTTGCATGACGCTAGATGATAGGTAGAGGTTGTGCACGCTATATGAATGTTGTACCTTTGGAGTAGTAGCTCGCTAGTCTAACTTAGCATTGCTTAGGATTGTCTCTCGCCTTTTATTAGAGAGAGTGGAATGCCTTCGTGTGTGTCACACTATCCTTATTATTATTAAACCTTACCCCTGCATTGGAATGTGGTTATATCACCTATCGATTGTAACACCATGAACATAAGTACTCTTGTCAACCATGTCTTCCTTTGGGAAAATATAAATACGATACCCTGGAATACTCTCGGGTGAAATGCTACAACGGGTTATCCGTCCGCTTGCGGATATTCTATTTAACATGACAAACCTTATAATTCATATCTAGTACTTGTTACTAGTTGTGGATTATTTGGTTAAATAGTGCAAGTGAACAAATCCATAACCCCCGGCGTCTCCCGCGGTCGCGTGTTTCCCGCGTGACCGTAAGAGACGCCAACAAGCATTTCTGGCGCCGTTGCCGGGGAAGACATTGGTTAACAAGAATACAATGATTGTTCATGATTACACTTGATGTGGTTTAACCATTGCCCATGCAGGCTAACCTTGATCTGTTTTCTCTTTGATGTGAAAACAGGATAGTGTATGCGTGGATTCGACTTGCCGAAAAACTTCGTTGATAATCCCGAGTCACTTGTGAGGAAGACTCGACACCGCGTCGTCGTCTCCCGTCAAGTACTCTCGACAAGCGAACCCGCATCTTCCGCACCATCTACGTCAAACATCATGGCTGAAAAGACCCTTCGTGAATACTCCGCGCCCACCGTCGCCAGTGTGCCCATTGGACCCAACGTCGACGTTGGTGACGCCGGACTTAACATAAGGTCCAGCCTCATCACAATGGTGCAAGCCATACCCTTTTGTGGGAAGGCTTCCGAGGACGCCAACTCTCATCTCCAACAATTCCTAGAGATATGTAACACGTCAGGCACGGGAGAAGGCAATCAAGATGCTATCAAGCTCCGTTTGTTTCCGCTCTCCCTCCTTGGGAAAGCGAAACAATGGTTCTATGCAAACCGCGCCAATATTGACACTTGGGACAAATGTTCTACGGCGTTCCTCGCTAAGTTCTTCCCGATGGGCAAAACCAATGCTCTTCGTGGAAGAATTGCAAGCTTCCAGCAAGCAACAAATGAATCCATACCCGAGGCATGGGAAAGGCTCCAAGAATACACATCAGCCTGCCCACACCATGGGATGGAAGAATGGCTCATTCTTCAACACTTTTACAACGGGTTAACACCAACAGCCCGTGGACATATGGATGCCGCTGCTGGAGGAGCCTTTTTCTCCAAAACCGTTACTCAAGCAAAAGATCTTATAGAGAAGATGGTCTCCAATCAAGGGTGGAGCGATGATCGACTCCAAACACGCTCAAAAGGCATCCACCCTGCCAAGGAAGTGGACATGTTGTCCGCCAAACTTGACCTTCTCATGAAGCGTTTGGATGAACACACTTCAAGTGATAGTGTTCGTGCATTGGACTCACACATGACGTGTGAGGAATGCGGAGATACGGGCCATATGGGGAAGAATTGCCCCCACACCCAAGAAGATGCGTTCTACATGAACAACAACAACGGGTATCATCCAAACAGAGGTCAAGGATATAATCAAAATCAAAATAGAGGTAACAATTTTCCTGGTTTTTACAATAATCAGCCCTCTTTGAAAGATTTGGTTCTTGGCCAAGCTAAAATTAATGAATCAATCAACAAAAAGCTTGCTGCCAACGATAAAGTTTTAGAAAATATAAATTCACAGCTAGAAGGTTTTTCTTCCGCTTTCAAAAATCAGCTGAGTTTTAACAAAATGATAGAAACTCAAATAGCTCAGCTTGCTGCTCTCGTTCCTTCTGCTAATTCCGAGCAGATTCCTGGGCAACCAGAATCTCTCATTGAAAAGGTTAACGTTATCACTACGAGAGGAGAAATGTTCTCTCGTAAGACTAACCATGCAGGGGAGAACAGGCAAATAGGAGAAGAACCTTCTACAATAAAAGCTGATCCAGGCTTTCCAGTAATCCCTTGTGCAATCAAGAGATTCCACTTCAACTACGCACTGTGCGACCTTGGGGCCAGCGTGAGCATTATGCCCAAGGCAATCTTCGAGCAATTAAAGTACAAGTTCCTCACGCCAACAGCGATGCGGCTACAATTGGCCGACTCATCCTTTCGCTTTCCAATGGGGATTGCGGAAGATGTGCTGGTATTCATAAGAGGCCACACCGTCCCGGTGAACTTTGTGGTGCTGGACATGGATATTGATAAGGAAACGCCCCTCATATTGGGACGTCCCTTCCTTAGCACCGCGAAGGCTCAAATTGATGTTGGGGCCGGAGAAATCCGTTTCTACATCAATGAGAAGGAGGAGAAATTCGAGTTTCAACCCCGAAAAGAACAATGCTCGATGATCAAGATCAAGTATGGGCCAAACCCCTCAAACATCAAAGAAGTTGAAGTGACCCCGAGAAAGACGGATAGTCTCATTGCTCTTTGGAAGCAAATTGACAAACGTGAGAACCCGTCATGGTACCAACCCAAGAAGCCCGCAACATCAAGGCCGGGGTTATGGGTCAAGAAATCGACCCCTCAAATTGAGAAGCCACCAACACAACCCAAGATCAAACAAATGTGGCAAGTAAAGAAGGTGCAGCCATCTTCATCCTCTTCTCCAAGGACGGGGCCGGCACCTCAAGAATGAAACGCATGGAGAAGTCCTTGCTCGCCGGACTTAAAACGGCGAAGCCCTGGCCGACAGGATAATCGGCATTATCATTTCTTTTGATTCCTTTTTGATTTTTCTTTTTCAAACCCACCACTTGCATTTAAAAACTTTAAAATCACCCTGCATATTTTATTTCACCACAAGAAATTCTTATTTCAATCGTTTGAATTTTTTCTGCCAGCATATTTGAATTTATTTTCATCTCGCCATGCATACAAAAATTAATCTCCAAAAATATTTGGTTCTTCAAAACTTTTTCACTCTTTTGTGCAAGGTTTTGGAGTACCTCTGTACCACTACAATAAATCTTCACATGTTGGAATTTTCCAACATTTTCTCTTCTAGTTTCAAATTTTTTCGAAAACCATTTGGATTTTTGAGGCATGTTTTTATTTGGAAATCTTTATGAGCAATAATTTTGAGGATTTTCTGGGCATAGCAGCCAAGGTCATGAACCATATGACCGTTGGAAGCTACAGGCCAAGGAAGGAGCCAGTGGGCCCCACAGAGGGGTCGGCCGACCCCACCAGGACAGGTCGGCCGACCTGGGCTAGCCGTTGCTGCCCCCCTCCTTTTCTTCAACGGTCACATTGCCTCTCCAACGTTCGAAAACAGCTGCAATGCTGCAAGTATAAATGGAGCTGGCCGGCCATTGAGCTCTCTCCCTCTCATTCTCTCATTTTCACTCCTCACACACTTCACTCTCAAAGCTCCCAAGTTTTCCATTGCACTCTCTTGCTTCTTGCCTCAACATTCTGCAAAAACCTTTTTTCTTTTAGTGTGTTTTCAGTTTGCTTTTGAGGCTTGCAAGTTGCGTTCTTGCTCACAAGAACAACCGACGGTTTCGCCGATTCAAATTTCCCTAACATAACCCGTTCGGAGTTTTTGTTCTTGTGTTCTTGCTCTCCTCGCTGCAGCCATGTCGGGAGCGAAGCGGCTGTACGGATCGTTGAAGAAGTCCCTAAGCTCAAGCTCAAGTCCAACCTCTTCACGCCGAAGCACGCGCGCGCGCCCCGTGGTCGAACCACCACCAAGTCCACCACATGCAGCCGAAGAAGAGAGCAACAACGAGCATCATCTCCTCGCCGACACCGACCTCGACTTGGTGGGCGAGCACGAGACGAACGCCTACGTACTTCTTCAAAACCGTATCTTTGCTCCTACGCGAGCATTTGACATGTAGCTGCTGCAACAAACAGGTATGGATGCTCAATTTTCTCGAGTATTCAAAGCTATAGGGTGGAAAGATTTTGCTAGTGTACATGAGCCGGGTTCTCGCTTGCTTACACTTCAGTTTTTATGCACCCTACGAGTAGTAGATGAAGGTATTACTTTTCGGTTTTTCCGTGAAGAATACCGTTTGAAATGGAAGGACCTTAGCATGATACTCGGCTTTAATACTCGCTGCAATGTTGATATTGATAATGCCCTTCCTGATTTTTCAAAGCTTGCATTTTGGGAAAGGATTACGGGTTTTTTAACTTGTGTGCAGCCTAGAACTAATCACATCCATCACCCTACTTTGCGCTTTTTGCACATGTGGATTGGCATCACTCTTTTTCCTAGGAGTGATATTAGAGTTGTGCGCGAGGATGAAATGAAAATTCTTTATGCTATGGTTGAGAAAATTAAGATTTCTCCTGTGCAATACATGATTCACCAATGGCTAGATAATTTTGGGATGATGGGACCTATCGAGTGCACTTCGTTGATTACACGTATCGCTGCGGGAGTAGGTGCTTTGCATGATGCTAATGTTGAATATATTGATACTCCTCGCATGCTCATAAACAAAGATTATCTTATTCGCGGTCATACACTTAAGTGTGGTCCAAATGATTCCCTCATATTTTATTTTGTCGGGTATACAAACGAGTTTCGGTTACCTAACCCGAATCTTCGCTTGTATACTTGCAAAAGTCTAACCATTGAGCTCCAAGAAATGGAGAGTGCACGCAGGAGTATTTCTTCTCGCAGGAGAACGCGAAGAACGGATCAGCCATCGAGCTCCGAAGCGCCCACACCGCAGCCCATGCCGCATAGTGCGCCGGGGCAAGGTCACGCCGGACTCTTTCCCGGTGCGTACCCAGTCCCGCCACCATATATGGCCGGCGGCTCGACGCGGCAAGGCTCGGTACATGGCCCAAGGATGTTCACTACGCAGCAGCAATGGGAGGAACATTCCTCCGACTCCGGTGCGACACCCATGGCCGGGAGACGTCATTCATTTTCTGCTCAAGGTTACTACTTTGAGCAAGAGATGAACAACCTCTCCGAGCAAATGGGAAGGCTCGAGACCACGGCGGAAGACACTCAATATGCGCTGAATCAACACATCCTACAAACCCATCAGTGGTAAGAACGCACCGACACCCAGCTCACCAACCTCACCAACATGACGGAGCGGGGACAAGCCGATCTTTCGGCTTACTTTCGCCACATGGGGTTCAATCCACCAAACCCATGAGCAAGAACAAGCTTGGGGGGGAGACACCATGCCCCCCCCCCCCCCCCCCCCCCCCGCTAAGGTATCATGTATCGCAACTTGTATCCTTCTCCTTTCATTCTTGCTTGTTCTTGCTTCTCATATGAAAAACAAAATAAAAATTACAAAACTAAAAAGAACAAAAATAATTAGTATAGTTTCTTTTTATGTGCTGTAAAAAATGTTTCTTTTCCTTCTATGTTGAGATGATGAATAGTTGCTCTGCCGTATTTCTCTCTTGTGCCTAGTTTATAACTTAGTATTCTCCAAGTTTTGAGTTTGTTGGCTGAAAAATACTTGCTTAGAACCTGAAACTTGTGGGTAGCATACGCTTGCGCTGAACCCAAGTTGTTGTGAGAGATGATATGGTAAAAAGAGCTACTCGATCTTGTTCCAAGTTAAGCTTGAAAACTCCGGAGCTTTTTGTTTTCAAAAATCATAAAAATTTATAAGTTCCTAAGTGATGATAAATTCCTACCAAAGCCATATGTAGTACTTAATGAAAAACCTTACATATGCTGCTTGTCATTTCATTGAGCTTTATCAAAATTGTGTGACCCTAGTGAGATGCTCTCCATACTCTCATGATCAAGATCACGTACACATTCCACCTCATATGCTAAACTTCTACACCGGAAGTTAGCAACATGTCATACCATCCACCAAAATAAAGACACTCCTCACAATTTATCACCTCTCTTGAAATATCAAAATTAGGCATGGCTATGCAAAAGAAAGAAAGAAAATAAAGCTCACAGAAGATGAGCATGAAAAGAAAAAGAAAATTTATCTGCTCTCATCTTGAGCATGGAAAAAGAAAGAAGAAAAGATAGCCATGCCCCAAAATATAAAATAAAGAGAGGTGAACAAAAAGAGGAGTAGTCACTTACACCACCATCCACATATACACGCTTGCACATCTTGATCTTTGATTGTATGGCTTGCTATCTCCGTGGATCCACTCTTTTGGTTTTGCAAAATATGAATGCAAGTATGCCTCTCTTCATATCCTACCTTGAGCTCCACAAAAAAGCCTATTAGATGTAGGATGAGGCAACACACATGCCTTGGTGAGGAATGAAAACACCACTTGAGCGACTCGAGAGTATCACTTGAGGAACTTGGTTTTATTTTTGAAAATCTTTTTGAAATCCTCCGGAGAATAAAAGCAAGACAAGGAATGAGAAAACAAATGCTCGTACACCGTTTCCTCTCTCAACCGCCCAAGGTGAAGTATAAAGCAAAAGCCCCATAAGGACTAAGGGAAGGGTGAGTTACCTTGGCCAACTTATTCAACTCAAGGATGAGTATCTTTGTTATACACTTGGTACCTTTGAGAAGTAGGCATTGTAGCAACTCCTGATCAACAACCTAAAGTCCTACTTCTTGCTCGGGATGAGCAAGGGGTAAGCTTGGGGGAGTTGTTGACGGTCGTTACGGACCAATTTCGACCGTCAACTAGCTCAATAAACAAGAAGGATTGGACATTCTTTACATGCACTTTATTTAAGAATAACCTATTTCCACATGTACCTCTAGATTTTAGTGTGCAGGTGGAATAAGGGAGAAATCCAGGTGAAATCATGCCCCAAGGCGACGAATCAACACTTCTACAAAACAACGTTCGCCGCGGGAATACAACTCCAAGACAAAAGGCCAAATCTCGTCAAAGTCCAACACAACTAAGGCCAAATGCACCTGGACCAGAGAAGTAGACCCAGAGGGGGAGCCACCTGCCAAAGCCCAGCCCAGGAGGGGCCAGGCACAGGTCGGCCGACCCCCCCTGGCCAGGTCGGCCGACCTGGCAGGGTGGCCCCCTGGGCCCATCTTTCTATGGCGGTTTGTAACCGACCTCTGGAGGTCGGTTCCCCTGCATTAAATGCCACCGACCTCGGGAACCGCCTCAAAGTTGCCGACCTTCAAGGACTATATAAGGAGGGGTACCCCCCCTCCTTCCAAGACACACAATACACAAGGATCATTCCCTCCTCCTCACACTAGAGCTAGAGGCAATTCTAGGTAGTGCTAGGCTGAGTAGTGGGATGCCCTATTGCTCCCAAAGTCTTGTGGAGAATTGGGTAGCGCTGTTGTATCCTTTCTCTCTCTTTGTAAGACTTGTTATTTAATCTATGGAATACAAGTATTCATATAGTTGTTATGAGCTTGCTAGTTCTATCATGGTCTTGTATGATCATTCGTTGTTCGTTCATGCTCGTTCATCGTTCGTTCTTCGTTCGTTCATACTCGATCATCGATTATTCTTGAACTTGCTTAATCGTTCATCGTTCGTCGCTCGTTCTTGAGCGACGAACGCTTATGCATGACTTAGTGCTAGCTTTGATCCCTTTTATCTAGTTTATGCTAGTTAGGCCAGATGTTCTCCTGTTTAGGCATCGGGCTCATTGTCCTGCAAAGGTGCTCTAGATTTATCACCCCGTCGATCCGAAGGGTTGGGGGTGCCTCGAGGGATCTAGAGTCGTGGTTAGTAACGCCGGCATGGTGCCGGGGTAGTCTATCCACCCTTGGGTATGTGCGTGTCCCACGGTTTGTAGAGGTAGGTGGCAGGATGTGACAGCCCTGTCCATCCAAAGGAACCCTCCACGTTCGGGCACGGCATAGGAGTACGTAAATAGGCCGGAGTCGCGAGGCAGACCTTGCGTATGCCGGATCTCCCGATGTTGCCTAGGCATTAGACGCTTGCTTGTGCTTGCATGACGCTAGATGATAGGTAGAGGTTGTGCACGCTATATGAATGTTGTACCTTTGGAGTAGTAGCTCGCTAGTCTAACTTAGCATTGCTTAGGATTGTCTCTCGCCTTTTATTAGAGAGAGTGGAATGCCTTCGTGTGTGTCACACTATCCTTATTATTATTAAACCTTACCCCTGCATTGGAATGTGGTTATATCACCTATCGATTGTAACACCATGAACATAAGTACTCTTGTCAACCATGTCTTCCTTTGGGAAAATATAAATACGATACCCTGGAATACTCTCGGGTGAAATGCTACAACGGGTTATCCGTCCGCTTGCGGATATTCTATTTAACATGACAAACCTTATAATTCATATCTAGTACTTGTTACTAGTTGTGGATTATTTGGTTAAATAGTGCAAGTGAACAAATCCATAACCCCCGGCGTCTCCCGCGGTCGCGTGTTTCCCGCGTGACCGTAAGAGACGCCAACAATGAAGAAGAAACAGCCAACTAGCTATCGCGACATCGGGACTTCGAGCTTTACTCCTGCCGACTTCGTCGCCGTCGACGCACACACCAAGGATACTGAGGTGGATATCGTCGCGAAGCGTTTTTGGAGGAACTATTGGATGAAGTTAGGAGCTGCCGCTGCTCGCGAGAGTTCTTTACTTCGGGCTAAGGAGGTTGGTCCTTTCGGCGCTGCTTCACTTACTTTTTATTGCTCTTTTAATATTTCTTACGCCTTTGATTTCTTGCCTTTGCTTTTTGTTTCAGGTTGGAGAGAAGAAAAGGAAGGGCTCGTCCTCTGGCAACCCTTCGTCGACTGACGAGGAGATGAAGGCCAAGAAGGCGAAGGCTGGCGTCGAAGCCGGTGCCTCCAAAGCTACTCCTTCGAAGTCGAGCACTCCGCAATCTTCGGATCCGAAGGCCCCTGCTGCCCCTGAGGTTTAGGGCTCTCTAGATGATCATTCGGCCCTTCGGGCGAAAACTTGAATGTTTTGTAATATTTTGCGATGTACTGCTGTAGGTCTCCGCAGAGGAGCCTGGTCCCGAACCTTTGTGCTATCAGAACGGAAGAATCCGAGTGACGCGCTCTTGTTATTCTCGGGTTACTGATTCGCTCGGTGACAAGGCTCTTGGTCGTTTCTGGAGCTTTGTTTTTAACGAATATTTTCGTGCACGCTCCGAAGTTTCTGCATTGTTTCATTCTGCTCCGCGCCGCGCTCGGGAAACTCCATTGATTGTTCCGAAGGAAGAACCCATGGAGGCAGAGGAGCTGTATGATTTTCCTTGGGTTTACGATGTTAACTCCGGTGATGGCCTTCCCGGTTTATTCATCGAAATGTGACTTGCTATGATTTGCTTATGTAATGGGCTCGATTATACTTCAAGATTAGACTTTCATCCTTAGTTAAGTTTAAGATGTATAGCTCATGTGCTGCTTTACCTTTGTTTTGCGAGCGAGAGCGAGTTTGGCGAAAAAGCGTCCCCCCCCCCCGGCAAACGAGGCCGAGGTTGACGCGAAGCCTTTTATTTCGGAAAAAGCGTCCCCCGGCAAACGAGGGCGAGGTTAACGCGAAGCCTTTTACTTCGAAAAAAGCATCCCCCCCTGGCAAACGAGGGCGACGTTGACGCGAAGCCTTTTACTTCGGAAAAAGCATCCCCCCCCCCCTGGCAAACGAGGGCGAGGTTGACGCGAAGCCTTTTACTTCGGAAAAAGCGTCCCCCCCCCCCGGCAAACGAGGGCGAGGTTGACACGAAGCCTTTTACTTCGGAAAAAGCGTCCCCCCCCCCGGCAAACGAGGGCGAGGTTGACGCGAAGCCTTTTACTTCGGAAAAAGCGCCCCCCCCCCCTGGCAAACGAGGGCGAGGTTGACGCGAAGCCTTTTACTTCGGAAAAAGCATCCCCCCCCCCCTGGCAAACGAGGGCGAGGTTGACGCGAAGCCTTTTACTTCGGAAAAAGCGTCCCCCCCCCCCCCCCCCCCCCCCCGGCAAACGAGGGCGAGGTTGACACGAAGCCTTTTACTTCGGAAAAAGCGTCCCCCCCCCCCGGCAAACGAGGGCGAGGTTGACGCGAAGCCTTTTACTTCGGAAAAAGCGCCCCCCCCCCCTGGCAAACGAGAGGGCGAGGTTGACGCGAAGCCTTTTACTTCGGAAAAAGCGTCCCCCCTGGCAAACGAGGGCGAGGTTGACGCGAAGCCTTTTACTTCGGAAAGCACACTTTTATTCGATTGATAAAGTTGTTACATGATTAGGAAACGTAGAGCCCTACCTTCTACGGTCGTGGCTTCTTGTTTTGCTCGCTATTTCTCCACTTTTGGTAGTCCATGGCTCGTTATTGTTTGGTAAGTACCTTCTCCTGGTTTGCTCCGGGCCTTCCTCTCCTGAAGATATGTCGATGAACTCTGGTAGCGCCGGGTTGTCTGGTGGTACTACTTCTAATAGCTCGGGTTGCTCCGGAAGTGGCACCACCGCGAAGTTCTGGTTTTGGTTCAGGGCTGGCTGTTGTTGTATTGGTGGTTGTTGGGGATTCCATTGGTGTGGTGGATTTGGTGGCTGCCGAGAGGAGCCTTCTTGTCCTGCTGCTACTCTAAGGTTTTGCATTGCCTGCGTGTACCTCTCTGCCTGCTTTCTGGCTGAGCTATTGTTCGCCATTTTGGTTCTTGGTTACTGGGTTGCCCCGGCTCCGCTTTATAGTCGTAGCCCATGGCTCTTCCTATCACCGAAGGGTTGCTTGACCCTTGCTGTTGCTGCCGTTATCTTTCGGGTGGTGATTAGTGTTTTCCCTGTTCTTTTGTTTCTTTATGCTGGGATTCTTCGCTCCTTTGATTGCTCGACTGTTTATCCATGATGCTGTTGTTCCCCTTAGGGTTTCTCTTTTGGCTAGTTTTTACTCTTGAAAAACTTACCTGCGCTTGGTTTTAGCGTGTTTTTTGCCCTCTTGGGGGTTTGCTACGGTATCTTTTATCAGATCAGCCGTAGCGACACGCACTTGTCGAGGAGCGCAGGTTTAATTTTGAACCTTTTAGCTTCGCGAGATGTGGCAAACTCTCGATGGAGTTTGCATCGAGATTGACGACATTCATTTTTCTGGGGAAAGGATTGCATTGACGTCGCAAGGGTTACAATGGGTCTCATCGCGTTAAAAACCTCACTCCCGAAGTGGGGTTCCCCTGTGAGGAAAAGAGTATGAGCCCTAGGAAAAACAAGAAACTAAAAGGAAAGCTGGGGCTCCGCTTATATTTCCGCGAAGCCCCTTACATTTCAAGCGTAGTACTTCTTCAAATTGTCTACATTCCACGGGTGCGGTAGATTGTTGCCCTCTTCGTCGCGAAGGTGATATGCTCCGGGAATGTTGGTGCTTGTTACTATATAAGGGCCCTGCCACTTTGGTTCTAATTTTCCCTGTTTCTCAGTTCTTGGGCTTCGGAGTAACACTAGGTCTCCTGGGACGAAGTTTCTCTGCTTCACCTTGAGGTCTCTCCACCTCCTTGTTTCTTGCTGATATTTTTCTAAGTTTTGGACTGCTTTCATTCTGTCCATTTCCATCATGTCCTTGGACATAATGTGCTCTTCCGCATTATCTGCGATTGCTTTGACCCTTGGGCCTTTGAACTTTATTTCTTCCGGAGTCATTGCTTCTTCTCCGAAGAGTAATTTGAAAGGGGTGAATTTGGTTGCTCTTGTTTCCAAAGTGTTGTGTGACCAGATGATTTTGGGCATTTCGTCTGCTCATTTTCCTTTCTTTTGGTCTAGGAGGCATTTCTTGTCGCCCTTGAAGATTTGCATGTTGGCATTTTCTACTGCTCCATTGGACTCTGGGTGATAAACCGAAGCGAAGTGAACTTTTGTTCCGATGCTCTTGCAGTATTCCACGAATTCGTAGCTCTCGAATTGCTTTCCGTTGTCCACTGCTATTTCTTGCGGGACTCCGAAGCGGCACACAATATTTTGCCAGAAGAACTTTCGTATTGCTTGCGCAGTGATATTTACTAAGGGTTTGGCTTCGATTCACTTGGTGAAGTATTCGAGAGCTACTACTGCGAAGGTGTAGTTGCCTTGTGCAGCTGGTAGAGGTCCTACTATGTCGATTCCCCACCTATGCAGTGGCCATGTTGGTTTGAACAGCTGAGATAGCTGCGCAATGCCTGATTGCCTGTTTGCAAACTTTTGACAGGCTTCGCACTTCTTGACCAGCTCTTGTGCGTCGTTCTTTCCAGTTGGCCAAAAGAATCCTTGGCGAATTGCTTTTTCGCAAGTTGATCTTGCTCCTGAGTGAGATCCGCATATTCCTTTAGGTATGTCTCGGAGAAGGTCTATGCCTTCTTGTTGAGTTATGCACTTTAGTAGTGGTTTTGATATCCCACTTCTGTACAACTGATTGTCGATGATTGTGTAATTCCTTGACCTTGCTTTCATTCTTTTTTCTTCGCATTCATCGATTGGCTCGTGATAGCCCCGAAGATATGCCATGATGGGAGCTCGCCAGTCTTCGCTGTGTATGGCATTTATGTATTTGATTTCCTTTTCTGCTGCCTTGATTAATGGAGAGGTGAGGGTTTCGAAGAAGACATCAGGCGGTAGAGGTTCTTTTTTCGCTACGGCCTTCGCCAAAGCGTCTGCTTCGCTATTGTCGCTTCTCTCGAAATGTACGCAGGGAAAACCCCTAAAGTGTTTCTCTGTGCTTCGGACTTGCTCGAGGTACTTGATTAACTTAGGTTCCCTAGCTGTATATGCCTTGTCCACATGCCCTTGGATTATCTTCGAGTCAGTTTTGATGACGAAGTTTAGAACTCCCAGGACTCGTAGCTTTCTTAGCGCAAGGAGAAGGGCTTCGTATTCTGCAATGTTATTTGTGCATCTATCTTCTTCTTTGTTAAAGTCGAGTCTGACAGCATATCTTAGTTTGATTCCTGATGGAGATGATAGTATGGCCGCAGCCCCTGCCCCGAGATGGCACCATGCGCCGTCGCAGGTAATTTCCCACGATTTTTCGAACACTGGACCTTCGGTGTATGAGCTCGGCTCCGTCCAATCTGCAACGAAGTCAGCTAAAACTTGAGCGTTGATTGCATTTCTGCTTTCGAAGTCCACTACGAGCTCTGACAACTCAGCTGCCCATTTTGATATTCTGCCTGAAGCTTCTCTGTTCCCGAAGATATCTGCCAATGGCTGGTTCGTGAGTACCTTTATGGTATGTGCTTCGAAGTAATGCCTTAGCTTTCTCGGCCGACCTGCCAGGAAGGCCCCCCTGGCCCATCTTCCTATGGTGGTTCGCAACCGACCTCTGGAGGTCGGTTCCATCTGCAATTAATGCCACCGACCTCAGGAACCGCCTCCAAGTTACCGACCTTCCAGGTCTATAAATAAAGGGGTACCCCCTCCCCTTGGAGGACATCAAACACAAGAGAGATAGAGGAGAAGACACAAGATGTAGTTGTAGGAAGAGAGTAGGATAGGAGGGCGGGGTAGTCCCCTCTTTGTAGGGAGCTAGCCCCAATCTTGTATCTTGATGGATACTTCCTTATGGAATAGTTCATCGTTCGTTCGTCGTTCGTCGTTCGTTCTTGGTCGTTCGTCGTTCGTTCATCGTTCATTGATCGTTCATTGCACCAGATCCACTTCTGAAGTAAGTATTCATGATATCCTTAGATTGGTTGTATCGTTCATAGTATTTAGATCTTGCTATACTTGCTTATGGGATCATCGCTCCGCAAGGGGTGCTCTAATCTTCCAAGTTGGTTTGAGATCGAGGTTAGAGTAGTAGTCACTGGCATAGACGTGGTGTCTAGGCTAGAGGTTACCTGTGTTTGCCGCGTGCCCCACGGTTTGTAGAGGTAGGCGGCAGGTGGTGACAGCCATGTCCGTCCTTTCGTAATCCTCCACGTTCGGGTACGTCGTAGAGCTACAGGCTGGCGTGGCTTGGCAGACCAAGCCTAAACCAGTGCCCGAAGTAAGCAAGTAGAACCTGATCTGTGCTATCCCAAGCAACCATACTCTAGTTCATCCTCTCTATACCCATAGCATCCTGTTGCATCTCTTTGTCCTTGGACAAAACCTATCTTGTTGCAAATTACCTCCGTTCCTTAGGGAAAACAAATACGATACCTTGGAATACTCCCGGGTGAAGTGCTACACGATACTCCGTGCGCTTGCGGAATTATCTGTGAGCGTAAGAAGTGTCAACAAGCATTTCTGGCGCCGTTGCCGGGGAACGGTTGCTAACTCTGCAACGAACCAGGTTTGCCCTCGTAATCTATCTTTCACTTATCTTTTGTTTTTACTTCCTTATTTTGAAAATTTACAAAAATATCTCATGGAGTCACAACCTACACTACAATCTTTTTCTACTCCTTGGGGAGAGATCTTAGAGCCACCATCATCGTCACAACCAATTCTTTCATCTAGCTATGATCTTCGCCCTAGTTTTATTTCTATGATCAAAGGTTTATCCTTCTCTGGTTTTAAAAATGAAAATCCTTACCAACACTTGCGAGAGTTTGAGCACTTGTGTTCATGCCGAAAAATCAATGGCATGGAACACGAAACATTGAAGTGGAAATTGTTTTCCTTCTCCCTCAATGGAAAGGCAAAACAATGGTACACTTACACCACTAAGAGGGTGGACGGCAATTGGAAAGAATTACGAGACAAATTTTGTTTAGCATTCTTTCCCGTATTCCGTATCACTTCTCTATGCGCGAAAATAATTAACTTTCGGCAAGAAGAGGAGGAGACTCTTAGTGCGGCTTGGGACCGGTTTTGTTCATTGACTGATTTCGGCCCAGAATAGTTGTTTCCCGAACCCGTTTTATTGCAACATTTTTATTCGGGGTTGAGCAAAAACACCGCACTTTATCTTGACACGGCTACTGGCGGATCTTTTTCTCATAAGACCTTAGCGAAAGGAAAAGAGCTATTAGAGCGAATCGTAGAAAATACTCCCTTTTCCTTCGAACCGCCAGAGCAACCTAAGTCAAGCCATGAGGAGACTCCAATAGTCGAATCCAAGCTTTCCTCTCCTATATCATATAATTCGACCATTGAGCCCGCATCCAAACCACAAACAATGAAGGAGGACAATTAACCTCTCGAGTTCTCTTTTCAAGTTCAAGGAAGAGTCAATCGAATACTTCAAGGATACCTTGAGGTACACACATCAAAAGGAACCAGCTATTCCCTTGACACTGCCCGAACCTTTGGAAGCTTGAGTTTCTTCTCATCAAGGGAATCAGGAGGGTTGTTCCCAATAAACCTCCTATATTGGTGCCAATATCATGACCGATTCTCTTATTTCGGCCATCCGTGATCATGAACTTTGGATATCCATCACAAGGATTAAGGGACCCTCAGAGACGCAAGTCTCTGCTATGAAGGACTGAAGGTCATACCGGACTCTTATGCCTATGAAGTCCCAAATTTTGATCCAATGATCAGGTTCTCCATCGGAAAACACTTTGATCATTTCCTGTCATCTGGAGACCTCAACTTCAACCTCAGCCCTATTCCCTGCATCCATTGCACCTTTGGAGACTTTACTTGCACATCTTCTAAGGGACCGCATGGAAGTTAAGTAATGCGATGAAAGAAACCGTGAAGAAAAAGATTTTGAAACTTTTTCACGAGAGGACCATACACCAGGTCCCCCGTAATAAGTGGGAGCCATACACGGACGATGCCACTCCATATCATGGAATCAATCCGAACCTTGCGAACATCTCAAACGTCGTTTAACGGGAAGGAGACAGTGGACTGAATCAAAAGCATATCTCAATTCTTCTATATACAAGAAGAGAATGGAGCACTGGCCAAATCAGCGGATTAGAATAAAAAAGAAATCAAAAATTGGAGATAATATGTCACTATTCGACTCAAGGGGTAAAATTCGTCGGGAAAATATTGAAAAGTGCTTGGAAGGGGCCATACATCGTCATTCAAACGTCAACACACGGAGCAATCACATTCCAAGACGACACAGGTAATGCTCTCAAGGTAAATGGCCCACATTCCAAGAGTTTATCTTAAGCCCAATACAATTAGGAAATGTGATCATTTCTGCAATCCTTTTTTACCCTTGGCATTGATTTTATGTCCATATATATATATGCAAAGCAGCACTGAAAAACTGGAGGCCAGTGGGGCCCCCACTGCGTCGGCCGACCCCCTATGGCAGGTCGGGCGACGTCAGAGGAGCCCCTGATGGCTCCCTAATTTTCGTGCATTATCTCCCAACGTTCAGTAACATAAATCCCACTGATTTAGCCCCAGAAAAGCGCCAGAGAAATCAGGGAAATTCTTTCCATGTTTCTCCCTATAAATCAATAACTTTTCTCCATCTTCTTTGCGCTTTTCCCTCTCCATTTCTCACACCACGCCCACGAAACCTCCAAACCCACACCACTAGCCAGCTTGTGCGTGAGTTGGACCTTGAAAACATCCTTGACATAGCCACTCCCGTCCTTGAGCAAGTGATGAGCGTAGAGAGCATTCCCCTTCCTATCCCAACACCTACCATCACCCCTGTTCCAGCCAACCAAGAGGCTAAGAAAACCCTTAGGAAGAGCTTCACCACTCCACCGCGTCCTACCCGCGGAGCCCTCACTCCTAAGAAGTCACCTTCCGATACCCCCGAAGGTTCCCTATGCCCTGGGGAGAAGTACGTTGGCACGCTCACTACCAAGAGCGGCAACGTGGTGTACCACAAGTATGAAGAGCGCACTCCACCCGGTGCACCAAAGGAGCAAGTCAATCGCCCCATCAAGATCAATGGTATCCGTGGAGGAGGAAAGCAACTTGTGCCACCGCTCACCTCAGAGGAAAAGAGAGGCGTTTTAGAATCCATAAGCACCACTCCCTCCGAGAGGGTGAAAAGGCGTCTCTCTCCCTCCCCTATCAAGAGGGCTGGAGCAATGTACGAGAGTGAGGAGGAGAAAACACCAAAGAAGAAGCCCTACAACCGTCTCCTCGCCTAGTACAATGACCTCCGTGATGACCACCTCAAGCTTGGGGATAAGGTAGCTGAAATGTCGGATGCCTTAGCGGAGCTTAGGGACAAGGTGGATAACTCTCGCCGCAGTAACAACTCCAAGATCAAGCGGCTTTACAAAGAAATGGGGAAAGAGGATAAGTTCTACGTTTAGAATCCTCGCCAAAAATCACTCCCCTTAGGCGTGATTTTCTATGCAACATGCTTGCATCTTTATTTTCCAAATAATTTTCTAATGCGCCTTTAAGCTTGCTGCAATTCAATAATATTAGTGCTCCCCGGGTTTCCAAACCGGTAGAGCAAGATTTGTGCTTCCATGTTTTTGTCGAGTTTTGAAGGAAATAGGTAAAAGGCAAGTGTGGGTGAGAAAACATCGTCAAATCTGCATCAATCACGAGCAAATTACTCAGATCCAAAACAAGCAACTTAGTGGAGGACAACACGCGGAAAATCAGCATTGATGGGACCCAGGCCAAGTCGGCCGACCCCACCAAGGGGGTCGGGCAACGCCTGGTGGACAGGCTCCCTTTTCCTCCTGCCAACTGAGTTTGCACCCTACACCCCCTTTCTACCTCCATTACTGTCAAGTTACTTTCTGAATCCTGCAAAATCAAATTAAAACTTAACCCACTAAAACTTGGAAACCGCATTTAACCTTCCTCCCTTTGATAGACTTGCGCACTCGTTATTTCTCGCTTCATCACCACCTGCTTGTGAGCACCATTTTCAGTAGGAACTCATGTTTCCCTAAGTTATTGGCAAGTGTGATATGCTTCGATGAAATGATCCTTTGCTCAACTTGCAAGTCCTTGGAGATTTTATTTATGAAAATTAAAATACCATGGCTCAACGCTCCTCTCTTGACATTTATCTTCCTACCAAAGCCATATGATGCTCATACCCTTCATAAACCTAATACACATATGCTACTTGTTGTTGCTTTGGGCCTTATCAAAATTGTGTGACCCTAGTGAGATACTTGTCATACTCCCCTGATCAAGATCACGTACACTCCACCTCACATGCTAAACTTCTACACTGGGAGTTAAGCAATACCTATCTCCATCCACCAAATAAATACTCCAAATCCCATGCCACCCACTCTCTCTCAGAAAAAAGAGTATCATTGGAGACATGGCTATGAAAAAGAAATAGAAAGAGAATAAACCACTGCTCATACAAAAGTAGAGCAACAAGAAAAAGGGGAAGAAAAGAAAAAGAAAGAAAGAAAGAAAGAAAAGATAGCCATGTCCTCCTCATAAACTCCAAAAGAGAGAGAGAGAAAGGGACACAAAAAGGAGTACCACTTCCACAACCACTTCCATTCCCACCATCATCCACACACGCACATCTTGATCAGGCTGCATGATATGAGTTCTCCATGGATCCATTCTTTTGGTTCGGCAACATAAGTAATGCAAGTATGCCACTTTTCATCTCTACCAAGCTCCACATATCAGCCGTAGAAGTAGGCAGAAAGAGGCAACACCATCGCCTTGGTAAGGAAACATACACTTTGAGCGACTCGAGAGAATCATTTGAGGAGCAAGAGCCATGTTTTTCATGTTTTCAAAATGCCACTTCAAAACCTCCAAGGTACTTGTTAAATGAAAGCTTGGTGACTTGAGTCACGAACGTTCCACTTATCAATCACCCAAGGATGCATGCTAGACACCAAAAAGTTCACAAGTAGCTAGTGTGGCCTGAAATAACTTGTGTGCACGTTCCTATCTAAGAGGAAAAGTTCACCATGCTGAGCTCGCATCTTCACTCGAGACGAGTAAAGAGCCAGTGTGGGGGAGTTTGTTGACGGTCCTTATAGCATACCTTTTACCGTCAACTACCTGCACTTAACAACCAAAATCCAACACCAGGAGTAGACATAGGGCTTATTACTAATCATTTCCACTAGTCTTGGTATATCTATGAGTGCAGGTGCAATCCATATGAAAACGGGGAAAACAACACACCAATCATGGACTTTACCTTCGTCAGATTTTCCCCGGAATAAAGATCTCACTCCAAAAGCCCAAAATCCACAAATAAAGACCCAAGTCAACACAATGCAAGTGGATCAGGAGTGGAGACAACCAGAGACATGGACCAGAGGAAGACTAGGCCTAGTGGGGCCCAGGCCAGGTCGGCCGACCTGCCAGGAAGGCCCTCCTGGCCCATCTTCCTATGGCGGTTCGCAACCGATCTCTGGAGGTCGGTTCCACCTACAATTAATACCACCAACCTCGGAAACCGCCTCCAAGTTACCGACCTTCCAGGTCTATAAATAAAGGGGTACCCCCTCCCCTTGGAGGACATCAAACACAAGAGAGATAGAGGAGAAGACACAAGATGTAGTTGTAGGAAGAGAGTGGGATAGGAGGGCGGGGCAGTACCCTCTTTGTAGGGAGCTAGCCCCAATCTTGTATCTTGATGGATACTTCCTTATGGAATAGTTCATCGTTCGTTCGTCGTTCGTCGTTCGTTCTTGGTCGTTCATAGTTCGTTCATCGTTCGTTGATCGTTCATTGCACCAGATCCACTTCTGAAGTAAGTATTCATGATATCCTTAGATTGGTTGTATCGTTCATAGTATTTAGATCTTGCTATACTTGCTTATGGGATCATCGCTCCGCAAGGGGTGCTCTAATCTTCCAAGTTGGTTGGAGATCGAGGTTAGAGTAGTAGTCGCTGGCATAGACGTGGTGTCTAGGCTAGAGGTTACCTGTGTTTGCCGCGTGCCCCACGGTTTGTAGAGGTAGGCGGCAGGTGGTGACAGCCCTGTCCGTCCTTTCGTAATCCTCCACGTTCGGGTACGTCGTAGAGCTATAGGCTGGCGTGGCTTGGCAGACCAAGTCTAAACCAGTGCCCGAAGTACGCAAGTAGAACATGATCTGTGCTATCCCGAGCAACCATACTCTAGTTCATCCTCTGTATACCCATAGCATCCTGTTGCATCTCTTTGTCCTTGGACAAAACCTACCTTGTTGCAGATTATCTCCGTTCCTTGGGGAAAACAAATACGATACCTTGGAATACTCCCGGGTGAAATGCTACATGATACTACGTGCGCTTGCGGAATTATCTGTGACCGTAAGAAGTGTCAACAGGGCGCGAGTGCGTGGTCGAGAGGAGCTCGAGCTTGTGCTTCGGGACCTCCCGAATAGCTTCTTCATTGCTGCACAAGTGAGAGCACAAAAACAAGAGCAAGAACTCCGACGGTTGTTTAAAAATCAAATCGGCAAAACCGTCGGTCGTTCGAAAGAAAACACAACTTGCAAACCAAAGAGCAAACTGAACACAAAAAGATTTTTGCAGAATTTTGAGGCTAGAAGCAAGTGAGAGCAAAGGAAAATCTTGAGAGCATGAGAGTGAAGTGTGTGAGGAGTGAAAATGAAAGAATGAGAGGGAGAGAGCTCAATGGCCGGCCACCTCCATTTATACACGAGCCAATGCAGCTGTTTTTGAACGTTGCAAGGGGCAGGTGACCGTTGGAGAAAAAGGAGGGGGGTAACAACGGCTAGCCCAGGTCGGCCGACCAGGAAACTGGGGTCGGCCGACCTCTGTGTGGGGCCCACCTGCTCCCTCTTTGGCCCATAGCCTCCAACGGTCATATTGTTCATAACCTCGGGTGCTATGTCCAGAAAATCCTCAGGAATGTTGCTTAGAAAGTTTTCCAAATAAAAACATGCCTCAAAAATTCAAAGGGTTTTCAAAAAATCAAAACTAGAAGAGAAAATGTTGGAAAGAATTCCAACATATGAAAAATTTATTGTAGGGCTACAGAGGCAGTCCAAAATCTTTCACAAAAGAGAATGGAAAATTTTTGAAGAACCAAATATTTTGAAATTGATTTTATATGCATGGTGAGGGAAAAATCAAATATGCTGGCGGAAGAAATCCAAATAAATCTCAGTGAGGGAATACGAAAAAATATGCAAGGTGGTTTTGGAAAAAAAAAATCCAAAATGCAAATGATGGTGGAAAAATTCAGAAAGAATCAAATAAAGAAAATCAAATGAGAAAACCAAATAAAAAGGATAATGCCGGTTTTCCTGACGGCTAGGGCAATGTCATTTAAAGTCTAACGCGCTAGGACTTCTCCATTGGATTTAGCTTGATGACGAGGATCCCGCCTCTAGAGATGGAGGCATAGAGGGATTCACCTTTGGTTGCCACACTTGTTTCTTCTTCTTAGGAGTAGGTTGTTTGTTGGATTTTGATATGGACTTCTCGGACTTTTGGATGGGCTTTTCCAATTTTGGAGTGAGTTTCCTAGCCCATAATCCTGGCCTCTCCGTAGCTGGTTTCTTGTCAACCTTGCTAAATAAAAGGTTCTCTCTTTCAAGATATTCCTTCATGAAGACAATGAGGCTGTCCTTCTGGCGGGGTCTCACTCCAACTTCACGGATGTTTTGTTCATTTGGGACATACTTGATTGTGATCATGGAGCAATGCTCTGTCTTGGGCTGAAAGTGAAATCTTTCTCTTCTCCCATTGAGATGGAGACGGATTTCTCCATTCATCACATCAATATTAGCTCCAGCGGTCCTTAAGAAAGGCCTTCCCAAGATGAGTGGAGTTTCCTTGTCTACTGCCATTTCCAATACTACGAAGTCAACGGGGATCAAGCAGCCTCGGATTTTCACCGGGACGTCCTCAATAACTCCCATAGGACGAAGAGTGGTAGAATCAGCGAGTTGAAGCCGCATGGTCATGGGAGTTATACCCACGTAGCCCAAATTGTCGAAGATTGCCTTTGGCATGATGCTCACACTAGCACCAAGATCGCATAAAGCACGGCTGAAGTGTTGACTCCCAATTTTGCAAGGAATGGTGGGAAGTCCATGATCCATATATGAGCTTGCCTTGTTCTTCCCTTTATAATTATCCTCACAAGAGAATATTTCTCCCCTTGTGGTGATAGCATTGACTTTCTCGATGGGTGATTCAGGTTGTCCCGGAATTTGCCCAGAACTCGAGGTAGGAACAAGAGCAGCAAGTTGAGCTATTTGGGTTTCTATCATTTTGTTGAAGCTCAACTGATTCTTGAAAGCAGAAGATAAATCCTCTATGTTGGAATTAATACTCTCAAGATTTTTGTCATTGGCAGCAAGCTTCTTGTTGATAGACTCTCTGTTTATGCTAGTCTTCTAGCTTGCCTTGTAATCTTTTCATATAACGAAAGATATTCATGTTTGAAGTCGACGCGTTTTCAAATGGAAATTAAAGTTGTGGCCTCCTTCGCATTTTGTATGAACGGACTATCTGGTCAGACATGTTTCGAGAGAATTCTAATGAATATAACCAAACTCATCAGCAATGGCCAAACGTTTTCAGCGATTTTTTTTTGTTTCAGGTTGTGAAACATTTTTTTATTGAATCTGATGAAACTTTTCTGATTCTCGTTGAATCTGGACCTGTACGTAACCAAACGTGTACTAATATTGTCTAGTGAAGGGACGAATACTCAACCGATTAGTGACGAACCGGCCAAAATTTTGAGGCAGGGTTCCCTTGACATGAGCCTGGGTCACTGACACGTGGACCTGGCCCAACTTTTGGCCGCCCGCTCAAACTCGCCACTGGGCAGCGCGCGCTGGGGATTCGAATTTCGTTCGAGGATGGGCGAAACGGGGAAATGTCGGTTTTGTGCCTGTCCTCCCGAAAGCTTTCGTGTCTCCGCGAAGGGTATTTTGGGAAAGTACCTCGGCCAACTCCTAAAATATCCATGTCCTTCTCCAGAACAGATCCATCCCCCAGTTCAAAAAAAAACCAGAGCCAAGCCATCCCCAATCCCCAGCTCTTCTTCTGGTCGCACCATTGCTGGGATCCCCAATCCTCCCTCCGCCCCCCCCCCCCCCCGGTTCGCCGCCCCGTCCTCCCTGGTCGCCCATTCCTGACTCTCCTCGCCGTTTCTCTCGGCCCCCTTCTTCCCGGAGCGTAACCACCGATGGCACGTCTTCCTCTCAAGACTCCGACGACACCAGTGGGGAATGCAGGACTGAAGCGCAAGCATGAAGGTACTTGTTTTCCTTGTTTCGTAGGCACAAGCGAAACAGTTGATACTCGTTTAGGTTGTCTGTGATTGTTTGTGGGATGCGGTGAGTGCTGTGCAATGCTGAGTTCATACGTATATAGCTTTGGTCTGTTTTGTTGAGCTACAGATCCAGAAAAATCTTCGGATCTGGAGTGGGGGTCTGTGGTTGCCTGATATCGCCACTTTAATATTGTTTTTGACTTAAAACGTAGGTTAAATTACTTCATTGGAAGCAGCCTGGCAGTTCCATTACATTAACTGCATCTGTACCTTTCTCATTCGAATGCATGAACCATGATGATAATCTGTATTTACTTGAGTAGTATACTAGTATTTTAAGCTTATTACCCGAAGAGTACAGCGCTATACCTGATGATTATGCTTCTGAATGTATTCATCAAAATGCACTGCAACCCCAAATAAAGCTTATTGAACACTTGAATACAGCTACATACTTTGATGATTACATTCATTTGACGTCGCTTCTATATTCATGTGGAAGGAACAACAATTAAAGGAGACCTACCAGCCGGAGACCTGTTGGAGATGCGGTCAAACCCCTTCCAGAAGGTATCACAACGTCTGATTGCATCAATTTTATATCTTATGAACACTGTTAATCCGATTTGGCTTCTTTCAATGTAAAGCATACTAGATCAGATTACCTCATCTTACCATAATGCACCATGTGCAGGAAAAGCGTGTGACAATGGAACAGAAGAGTTAGGGGGTCGAATCCACAGGGTCTCAGTGCTACATCTCTGTGGTAAGAAGCTAAATGAATGATGCCTTAGATAACCAATCACGAAAAATTCATTTATGTAGCATACCGCCTCAAAAATGAGGGGTTAGCATTAACAGGATTGATATCGGGTGACACTTGGCGAAGCAAGCATCCAAATGACCACACACATAAGCGTAAATAAAATAGAGTCCAAGTGATTTAGTTATTACAACTTAGGTTTGTACTTGATTACATAAAAGAGTGCATGTTCTTAGGTGAGAGTTTTACGAATACATAAAAGAGTTCGAAATTCGATTAAATAAGCATTAGCGGAAGCGAAACACACGACGATACATATCTACAAGAAAATCATGTCCGGCCCGTAGACACGATCTCATTCACCTTGCTCCTGGTTGGGAGAGGAGGGAACCCACTCAATGGACCAGTCCTTGGGCGGCTCACCCTCCCACACCACTTTGCCACAACAATCACAGAAGCTATAATTAGGAATACCTGCAACACAATTTAAACCACAAACCCTGAGCAATTAATACTCAGCAAGTCTTACCCGTCAAAATGGCCTTCTAAGACCAACTCCTAACATGCAGGGGGCGGAAAATGGTAAAGGTAATATTGCAATAAAACAGCACTAGAAGTTAGTCCTTACTTTCATATTTTAGCCAAGTTAACAGGGTTCTTGCATAAACATAAATGTTAGCACCTATGCTAATTCATACAAGGTTGCAATACAATTATCGAAGTATCAAATCAGCAAGTATACATCATCATGTGCACTTCTTACTACGATGTGACGCAGTGAACAAGTGGTACTCAATAACCGCGAGGGACGGCGATTCGAATCGATTTACACCTGCAGGCGAAACCCGAGATACACGACATAGGCACACTCAAAAGAGTCACGCACGGCAACCTTTCACAACGACACCATAGGGCCGGGCCGGTTCTCACCTCTCCCAAGTACAATGTCCTCCACGCGATACCACACATCGGGGCTATCCGTGGTTAGCCCATGAACTTTCCCAAATAACACCCTAGAAAGAGAGGTGGGTTGTCGTCCAACCACTACAGTAATCGAGTTACATCAGTTTACTAGCTCCCATTTTCACTAGCATGCATCCGGTACTGTTCAAACTTGTTCGAGCAGGGCCACAACGAACGGTCCTCAACCGACACAAACGGGGCTATGGCGAACAAGGGCCAACCTTGCCACCTCAACCTACACATGAACTTCCCCGTTCAGTCTCAATTCAATATCATCATCATGTGAGAGCATAAAGTAAACCCGATTCCACTTATATCAAGCGGTCTCCATACCACCCGATTTTTCCTACCGATGACTCGATATTAAGCATAGCAAACACTACCCAGCGGCTGTACATAACTGAACTAACCCATAGGAATAAGGATTTCTAGTGCATCTATGGTTTCATACAACTCCTAAACATAATGCACATTTCATGACTCGAAATACATGTGTGAAAACGAAAAACTTAGAAAACATAGGAGTGCACCGGGGCTTGCCTTGGGTCTGGTGGTTAGCACACTCAAGCACGTTCAAGTCAGCGCCGGTCTCCTCGGCCTCGATCTCCACGTCCTCGGTTCCGGCGTTGTTCCCTAAATGAATGCAATGCAAGTTCACAATTAAGTGCAATGAACATATTAAACTTGGTTAAATGAAAGAGTGCAGTGGCATGGTAGTGGTGCTGATGTGAGGTTCAGGAGAACCCAAAAGATTTTTACGACGCTTTTGTTTGAAGTGTTTCACCAAGGAACTAAAGAATCCGATAGTTTTCAAAGATCGAGACAAATATTTCATTTTGAAATTTCTTTAACATGGTTCTGGAAGACAAAAACCTTATTTAGAATTTTCATTAGAGCACTAGTACTCTGGACAATAAGATATCCAAAACTTGAGTTGAGAACATGCAAGAATAAAATACTAAAGATGCAACAATGAAAAGCTTGGAAAAGAAATTACTGCTAAAAATATGCATCAATTAACTATGCCACTTGGTGAAAAGTTGAGGGATACCATGGAGTGCAAGAATACCAAAAATCATAACTTTTGCATGAGCAGAAATGGGTATATGAATTTGTTTTTGTTTTTCATTCTCTGAATTTTGTAAACAATTTTATTGCGTTTTCAAGTGTTTATGTACTACCACTGGAGAGAGCTAACTACAGGGAACCCAACAAAATTTATTTTGCATTTTTTTGAGTTATACTTTATTTTCTATCGATTTTACAAGATCAGCCAATTTTCACAGAAAGAAAAGAAAAACAGAGGCGCGCACTGTAGCAGTGTCAAGGGCGTGCACGACGCAGGCGGCGGCACGGCGTGTGTTCCGGCTAAACGGCGGCGATCTAGGGAAAACCGTGGCTATCAAAGCGACGAGGGTTGAGAGGCGACTCCACGGCAACTACGTGTGCACTTGCGCGGTCACTGAAACTAGGCCGGCAGCGAGGTTGGTGGCGGCGGCAATGGCGCGGCGGTGTTCCGACGACTAGGTTCGCCGGAGACGTGTTCTTGAGGGAGCACGAACTCCTATGGACCAAGGCTAAGCTCACCGTTGTACGTGTAGACGTGGAAGATGGCCGGAACGTGGAGTTCGTCGTAGGAGTGGGTCGGACCGGCGGACGGCGGTGAGGAAGAAAGTCGATTCCGGTGATCTCACTGCGTGAAAGACGACGAGGTCAGCACTGGGGAGTGCGCAAGAGGGGTGTGCATCATCCTGCGCGAGGAATTGCGAAATGGCTCACCGAGCTGGTTGAATTTGGCGATGAACTCGACGACGTTCACCCGGCAGCCATGGTTGGAATCCCACCTCGATCTCGTGGCTCGTCGTGCTGAGGGAGAAATGGAGGTGGGGATGGGGTTCAGGGGTCCCTGGCGCAGCTTCGGTTGCCTTAGGTTTGGCTTGGGGGTGGCGGAACCGGGCGAGACGCGAGCTCTTGCTTGGGGGCGGCAATGGCGGACGGTCTTGCAAGGAAGAAGAGAGAGTGCGCGGCGACGACTTGGCTAGCTGGTCAAGCGAACGGATGAGGGCGAGTTGGCTGCAACTTGGGCGCCATCACTCGGGCAAGGACGAAGGCATGGCGTCCATCACAGTGGAGTTGGCAGCACAGTGAGAGAGAGAGAGGAAGAAGATGACACGCGGCCATTTTTCTTTTTTCCAAGCGATTTTTCAAACGTGCCGACTTTAATCGCTCCAAACCTAACCTTCCACAGTTCAGGAAAATCTGAAAAATTCAGGGATGGAAGGAAAGGTATACAGGAACATTTTTCATTATTGAAACTTTTTAAATTTCGGCACATAATTTGAATTAAAATTTTGTTAAGACAGAACTGGTTTGAATGTTCCTCAAATTATTTGAACTGCTTCCCCTTTTCATAAAAATCTGGAAAATTCTCCAAACATTTATCTTCGGACATGGAACCCATTAACATTTTCATTTGATCCCACTTTTGTGCAAAATTTGGTCGCTTTAGTTCAAGCTCACATTTGATCACTTTTGAAATAAAGGATTCGTTTGAATTCTTTAAACATGATCACCTGAACTTTTGTTAGTTTTGCACTGATAGTACAATTAGAAGTGTGATTAGGGTGGGGATGTTACAATTTCGTTTGTCATTGCAAGCTTACCGTTTACATTTTTGTCCACATCTTTCCAGAAGAAAGAGATGCATCGTGCTGCAGAGGTGACCGGATGTGACACTTTTGAGGATAGCTAGGATCTTTTTGTAAGTCCTTGTCCCGTTTTATCTCATCTTGCACATTGGTACACTTCAGGCAGTCTTAGTACATGATGGAAATCTGAGTTGACGCTCTTTATTTGCCAGGATGTTGGTAACGAAGTTGGTCCTCAAGTTGTGGGATCTGGTACAGTTGTTGAAGTTGTGGGCATCAAGTCACCCTCCAAGGACCACTTCGACCGTTTACAAGAGCTTCAGGCTGAAGTTCTGACAACTAAAGAAGGCCACAAAGAACTTCGACGACTCATGGATAAGCAGCATCAAGAGTTGGCAACGTTGAAGAAAGAGGCAAAAGAAGCAGATGCAGCAAGGAAATATCAGTCCGATAAGATTGAATGTTTGAAGAAGCAAACTGAAGCTGACAATGTCCGTCCGGAGGAACTGCTGAAGCCCTATCGCTTGTCTCGTCCTGGACAAACTGTACACTGAAATCTTAAGTATGCTCTCCTTACCCTTTGGTTGTGCGATGTATGTAGTTTCGTTTGTTAGTTATTTGGGATTATGCCTCTGCGGCACATGTTAATGAACAGTCAGCAAGAAGCTTGTATATATATTCTGTCATTTCTGTTCTGTCATCTGTGTAACATTGATTCCAATATAAATGAGTTTTGGGATTGTAATTGGACAAAGAAATGGGCCAGTAGCAAAATGGCAACCCGGCACAGCTGTTGTATGAACAGGAACAAATTACGTCTATGGGCTATAAAAAAATAGGCCCAATAATACGTTGGACTTCTTCCGGGCTCTATTTGGACCGTGAAAAAATCCGTGACGAAAAGCGCATTGACATGTGGACCCGGCCCATTCAGCCCACAAAGAAATAGTAACAAACGGCCCACAATTGGTAGGACCCACCATCAATCCTGGCCCTACATGTCAGCTGAAACAGTAACAAAATGGCCCACTTTGTGTGGGACCCACCATATTTTTTGGGCCTACATGCTGCTCAAACAGTAACAACGGCCCTGCTGAAATTGGGCCGTTAGTGGACCAAATCACGATTTATGACGAAAATGGGCGATGCCATGTCAGCAGCCACGTCGGATCGGCCAGTGTCTAGGTTCGGCTCAGTTTATGACGAATGAGCAACCGTCACCATCCTGTGGTCTGTGTCTAAAAAAGGTCATAAATCACGACTGACCATGCTCGACTGCTGACGGACCCTAAAAGGTCATAAATCGCGATTTATGACAAAAATTTCGTCACTACAAGCAGTCGGTGACGCGTTAAAAAGGTCACTAACCAACATATCTGTTCTAGTGATTATAGCATACAATCTCTAGTGATATCCCCTATCATAGGCATTCAATTGACATAATGTCCAGGTTATATCACCAAACTTCAAGTGGGAGCCCATTCATGTATGCCAAGATGGTGAAATATTTGTAAATATTCACACACTTATGATGATATATGCAGTGAGCGAGACATGCTCTCAATTCAGGATGAAGCAATTCTATCATGTCGGAAAAACAATGATAATGTCTAGCTTATTTTTCATCGCAACAAAGTAGATTTAATTGCATAAATCACAAATTTCAAATGAAACACTTCAAGGTCAAATAAACACTTCAAGGTAAAAGAAACTACAAGTTTCATAATGTTAAAACATGCAAGGAATTTTATTCTTCTAGAATGTTTGATTGCCATATTAGATTTGCTGGTCTATACCATAAACAATTCAATTAGCCAATTTCAATTTCACTATCACCGAGTTTTTGCACAATAGATTAGCAAATTCATCCATCTAATTCCGCAAACTCATATTCATTTGAGTATATCCCATATTTAGACCACTTCACTCCCCCTAGTCTCAATCTTCTTGATATGAGAAAGCCTGACAAGTTTCAATTGTCTATGTGCATTCAGTGCACAATTCGTGATGCAACATAGAGGTTAGAAAGCCTTAGTTGCAAGAAAGGAATGTAGTGTCAACTCAATGGAGTGTCATATTCGATATGACATTCAATCCATAAGTATGGGATAACGCAAATGGTGACGGGCTATAGTGCAAGCGCAAAGCAGAAGATAGATATATAAACCATGCAAGGTTAGTAATTGCTAAAGTAATGGCGTGCAAGCCGGCTCATTTGTGCAGATTGTGTTTTCTTCTTGAAATTCATACACAACTCGAACGATAGATTGATTTCAAAGGCTATGCTTCAAGCAACATGTTCATATGCAATGGTTAAATCCAATCATACAGGATTAGATCATGTCTATTAGATTTTCTAGTATATCCACATATGCCATCATCAATCAACATCCTCCCCCTTTTCACACTATTATTAAACTTCAAGTTCATTGAATGCTTCTTGCATTCTCTATGACACAGTGCTATAGTATCACAGATTGCAATTATACTCTTTGTATAATAGTAATTGGTATGAAAATCTCACATATGTACCATTCGTGTACACAATGTTCTAAGAAATAATGTGAGTAGGGTAGATATGATATAAACTTCAAGTTTTATTGAACTCGATACAATGTGAAGGATCACACTATTGGAACGCAAAACTGATCTTCAAAATCAATTATAATGCCAGTGTTTCCCATTCTTCCTGTTTGCATTGGTTCATGTGCTGCCAAGAAAATGCAATTTTCATTCTACCTGCTTGGTAGTAGTGCACAAAGAACTTTATACAATAACCTACAAGGTTATATATGGCTTCATAATAGACAAATATCATTGCAAATGATTAATACAAATAGACTTGGCAAATCAATATGTTCAGTATATATTTCATATATTCCAAACGAAATATACTCGTCGGCCAGATTTCCCAACGCCGACACCCGGTGCGCGCGCGGGAGGGTAAGCGCGGGTCGAGTGTTTTGCAGCAGCTACAGTGTTCGCAGTTATTTCTTCAGCAGCAGCTACAGTGTTCGCAGTTGTTTTTCTACAGCTGCAGGCTAGGATAAACACTGTTGCCTAACATTTTTCTTTCCTGGCGCGGCGCGTCTTGCTTTGCTAGTATCTATAGAGTTGCAGGAGGCTACGGTAGAAATCAATCACGTGGGTCATTGCACAAAAAATATCTGGGGCATCACGGACACCTCTACTTGCCGCGTGTCCCATGCGGGTCCATACCCCACACGTATATCGTAAATGAAAAATCATCAACCTGCCCCACCTGTGTTGCACACATCCCAACACCATGGAGACCGTCAGATTAGCGGTGCCATGGCCGTTTGGGGCTATTTTAACTTTCTGTTTATATTCGTTTCCCGTGGTGTAGGCCTAGAGGTGCTTTTTGCATCAGCAAGGCTGGGCCACAGAAACTGTGCAACTAGCCAATCACGGCGAATGTCAAAAGATGCTGCACCTAGCCATGCAAGTGTCCAACTAACTAATGGCACCCCAAGTGTATGTACCATTTTTAACAACAACAAACCACGAAAAAAATGAATAACGCAAAACCTTGGATTATACCACAATCACATGAACACACAAGTTTGAGCACCAAGCTTGGAGTGCCTCTCCTATCAGGCTTCAACCTTTCAGCCTTAATAGCACACAGCAGAAGCTCAAAGTCGAGATGTTTTTTTTTAAGCCTCTCCTACTGAGTACAACACTACAGCTGTAGCATCTGTTCGTAAGCGTATACACTCACTCACACCTCAACACACACCCACACACACCCACGCACACGCTCAGACCTACAACTACACACAGCGTCGATGAAGACTGCGTCCTTCGAGAGATCGCCGAAACCACCAGGCCCTAGCGTGCGACGAGGAGCGTCGCATTCCCTTTGTGTCACCACGCACGAAAGGCACCGCCGAAACCACCACGCACGAAAAGGCACCTGCAAATTTATTCAGCGAACACCACAATGAACAGTACCATTTCTGGCACTGTTCACTGCTACAGTGCTGCGGTGCCGCGCCTCGAACCCGGGCCGGCGCAGTGCAACCCTGTGCATCTGGCCGTTCGCCCGGGAGAGCGCAGGCAAAGTCGAGATCGTTGTTCTGCAGCTTGTACATGTCGACAATGGTATGACCAAATATGACTAGTTTGCTGTTCTCCGAACCTGAAACCTTCTCCAGCCGCCTGCCACCATACCTTCGCCACAAGCACAAGGAATTCAGCATCGCATGTACCCTACCTGAGAGACCGAGGATTTAGATCACAGTAAGAAATTCATGAGTTTATGTAAACTAGAAATTTACTCGTGCGTTGCAACGGAAGACAAGAAAAATTTATAAAATAATAAGACATTGTCATAATATGTAATTTGCTAAAACAATGTTTCACACATAATAAATTGCATTGACATGTTTTCTTTCTCCTAAAAAAATAGAAAGCATCTAAAAGTTGGAATAGAAAGCAAACAAATCTATATATACTATATAGACGCAACCCACTAAGTGACATTATTGCTATAAAGCTGGCTTCTCGTGAGTCCACATCATCATGAAAACTTCAGCCGTCGGATCACAATTTGCAACATAAATCCTGTCCATCTATTTCAGATTGCTTCCAGCCAATAGGCCCCACCTGCTCTCTGTCAATCGCACACCATTAGTGCTTCAGTAATTACCTGGCCACCCTCTGGTTAACTTATTGAGCAACATCAAGCATGTTCAGTACTGCATCGCATGCATTCAAGGCTCCTTCTTTACGTAGTGCCTCACAACTTTTCAGTTTTCAGTAACTGATTAGAGAGAGGTTGTGCAATCAACCCTCCTAAGTACTACCACTACCAGCAATATAATTGAGGCCTTGCCCACCAGGAGTCAGAATAGAATCTCATGAGGCCAACGAGCAAAGCGTGGGTAATGAATTATTGTCCATAAATACTCGAAACATCCAGCATCACCCATGTTCGAAATAGTCATCCTTTCAGATTTTGATGGATTCGGTCGCAGCAAGATTTGTTTCCTGGCCATTCGGATGGCACAGTCATACTTATGTCTCTCTTTCTGTGTGTGATTCTCTGATAGTTTTTCCTATTATCCCATTTCTTGGTATGCTCATTTTTATCTATCTATTGGTCTGAATATCTGTCTGATTCAAGGGAATGAAGGACTGGTACAATCACTGTATTATTTGTTTCTATGCGGATTAGTAAGCACTATTACAAAAAAAGAAGCATAGTTGCGTTTCCAAATGCACCGCCGCTACAGATCATTTGCAGCGGCGGTCCATAAGGCCGTAGCTCCTTGCAGTATCACTCCATCGATAATAGGTTTACTAATATTTGCACAACATTGACAAAATTACTTCCATTGCCTTGCCAATTTGTCTTTCATACATTCTTTTTATGTCCCCTGCAGTAATAAGAGATCAACATTCAAAGGTGTATGCTACTTTCTCTTGCGTACCACTTAGTACATGGAATTTTAAAGTGATTGGCAGAATACTATCAATATACATAGTTTCATGTTTAGTTCTAACAAATTTCTTTTTCATATCAATGTTACTTTGGCAATCCTACTCTACTGTGTCAAATTCAGAATATGAAGATGCTTTTTTGTTCAAAGTAGTCATTTAATGGATGATTCCTCTTATCTGATATGACTGAAGTATATTTGTCATTGAATTATTTTGCTACATTTATTTGCACCTCTAAAGTTCATATCAAAAATATAATTATACTCCCGTAGCAACGCGCGGGGTATCACCTAGTAATATATAGAAGGTAATGTACCTAAAACCCTGACCCGATCCCAGCTCACACCCAGTCGAACTCGCCCACATCCCACTATAACAAAAAGGAAAAAGTCCACTTTACTCCCTTGTGCTATGGCTAGAGTCTAAATAACCCCCTGTGCTTTGTTTTGGTCTAGATAACCCCCACGATTAGCAAAACCAGAGCACTATTAACCTTTGATACTTTCACTAATCCGGTTTAGCTGACATGGACAGTGGTTTAGGCGGTTTTGCTTCTAATCGTGACACATAGGCACGCTGACGTGGAAACATAAAACTGAGTCCAAATAGCCCCCTCCCTCCTCTGCCCCGTAACCTGTCATCTCCCTGAATTCTTTCGCAATGATCAATCTGAAGCTCGAACCTGCAGACACAAGCTCGGATAGAACTAACTGAAGCACGAACCTGTCATCTCCATGTATCTTTTTTTGCGGTGGACATCTCCATGTATCTCTCGCTCCTGTACAACTAATTGATTAATGCAATGTATTAGAAACTGAAAATTCTCTCTCTCGCACCTGGCATACTCTCATCTCTGTACGTTAGAGATGAACAATCTGAAGCACGATCATGTAGATTGAAGCATGAACTCCACAGAAAACTGAACCAACGGTCACTCTCGAGTAAAACTAATTGATTCACGCAATATAGAAACTGAAGCATGAACTGCCCATCAGTGAAGGCCGAACTGAACTGACAATGCACCATGCATAAACTGGACATAACAGATACATTGTGGCACAAAGTACTGGATACTATTACATAGCATGAAATTCCAGACGACACCAGTTCAAAACTAGACATAACTGTCCGTAGCAACTTCCTACATTAGTAGCAAAATAACCCCAAGTCTGAACATAAGAAAAGAGAACTGATAGTAGCAATATCCTGAGCAAAATAATCCAAACTGATGTAAAAAACTGATTACATCAATTTCTTATTTCCAGTGGCTGCCTTCTTCTTGGCAGTCTTTTGAGCAGCAGCTGCAGTCTTCTTGTTCTTGACAGGAGTGGTGACACTGCTTTGGCTAGGCATGTCAACACGAAACCCAGCGGCGGCAAAGTGCAAGGTTACGGGGCAGAGGAGGGAGGGGGCTATTTGGACTCTGTTCCATGTTTCCACGTCAGCGTGCCTATGTGTCACGATTAGAAGCAAAACCGCCTAAACCATTGTGTACATCAGCTAAACCGGATTAGTGGGAGTATTAAAGGTTAATAGCACTCTGGTTTTGCTAATCATGAGGGTTATCTAGACCAAAACAAAGCACAAGGGGTTATTTAGACTCTAGCCATAACACAAGGGAGTAAAGTGGACTTTTTCCTAACAAAAATAGCCAGTAGCGACGGTTTAGTGGCCCCGTCGCTGAGCTTCCGTAGTTACAAATCCAGACTTGTAGCAACGGGCGGGCAGAACCGCCGCTACAGCCTGCATCTGTAGCGACGGTCAAGGACTCCAACCGCTGCTACTACTGATTCTCAGGAGAAAAAAAAAAGGCTGGAGTAGCTTCAGCTCTGGTAGCAGTAGTCATATTATTGCACAACAGTCATGTATTTCAAGAAACCATTCACAAATGCAAAACAGAGAGACAATTTTATTGGAATCGAGTTCGATGTGCACAAAATTTCAGCTACAACACAACCGAAAAAGGGTTATTTGAATATCTACCATTACAATTTTACTGAGTTGGAAATATACCACTACTAATCAAGAAACCGGGTGGGTGCCATTGCAATTTTACTTTGTTTTGAAATCTGCCACTATCGACGTTTGGAAGTAGATTGTAGTCGTTTTCCATATACTGAAGTTCCGTATGGACCAAATTGCCCCCGGCAAGCACAAGCCGTGGTTGATCGGCACAATGTCAGCGGCGGCGGCGGCGGCGTTGTTGATCACGAACACCTGCCGCAACCTCAGGAACCCGAGAGCGGCGACCTTCTCCTCAAGCCCGGCGCATCTCACCCAGAGCGGTTGCCTTCTGAGCCGCATCAGCATAGAAAGAGAGAGATGGAGTGAAAAAGGGCAATAAACAATAACGGAAGCTTCGTCTTCTTTCTTTGGTTTCGTTTCCCTCTCCGGTCTCCCACCGTATGTGCAGCTCTTCCATTCAATCCTCCTCTCAAACAAGCCAATTGATTGATTCTGCTCGGCAAAGGAGGCGGAGGACCTGATTCGATTCTTTCGAAGGCAGCGTGGCTTGGCCTGCTCGGTTTGGCTGCCGCCGCCGGCGGGCACGGGTCATGAAGCGCGGGGTGGACTGGGTCCGGCGCCGCGGGAAGAGGCCGGTGTGGCCGCCGTCGGCGTCGCGATGCTCCTTGTGGTCCCTGTCGAGCTGATTCACGGAGTGGAGGTGGCAGTGCCGGACCTCAGCGGCAGGAAGCGGAGGATGTCTGAGGGACAATTTCGTCCATACAAAACTTCAGTACATGGAGAACGAATACAATCTACTCCAAAGCGTAGATAGTGGCAGATTTCAAAGCCATGTAAAATAGTAATGGTACCCACCCAGTTTCTTAATTAGTAGTGGTATATTTTCAATCCGTCAAAATTGTAATGGTATAAATCCAAATAACCCGAAAAAGAAAGAAAAATCGCCCATCTGAGCGCCGCGGTTGTCCGAATCCGCCACCTGAGCCGCCCCGTTGCCGTCTGTGGGGAAACAAGGGAGGGAGAGGGGACTTGTCGATCCGCTCAGCGCTGCCTCTCCTCGGGTGCTCGAGGTCCTTAGCAGAAGGCACCTGCACAAAAAGAATCGAACCAACGAACGGATCAAATAAAACAAATCCTTACCACCTACCTGCTTCTTGTGTTCCTTTCTCACCACACGCCTCTTCCATCTGCAAGCCCATCGGATCTGCATGCTAGCAAGCTCTCATCGCCGGATCTGCTTGCAAAAGCAAATAAAACTCAGAAAACGGTAGCTCGACGACGACACAACAGCTTGACACGGCAAGGCAGCAAATAAAAAAAACTGAGAAAACAGCAGCTCAACGACTCAAGGTCTCACCACTAGAACGGCAGTCCCAGACTTGTCCGACAGCTCGACGGCGGCGGCACCATCAGCTCGAGGGCGGCCAGATCCGCACCCCGCGCGCCGCCCTTCGCCAGATCCGGCCGTCGCGCGACCCGGCGGCCGCCTGTGCTGCCCGCTGCCGTCTCCATGGGCCCCGCGCGCTCGAGGGAGGGGGTGCGGAGAGGGAGGCGTTTAGACCTCGTTGAGGAAGACGGCAGGCCTCTCCGGTGGGCCGTGGCGTGGGGAAGAGGAGGGGTCAGAGCGGGTGGCGGCTGCACAAGTCGAGGAGTGGAAGACACGAAGGAAATGGGATCTAAGGCTATCTCCAACGGATCGGACCGCAAAAACGGATGTTTGCGTCCTACGCAGGCGGAAGGGTGTCGACACAAAACAGCGCGTCTCCAACGGTGTCACGCAAAAATGCTGCTGCCGCCGCCCCTCCGCGGACCAGCATCGCCGCCGATTCGTCGCCGGGCGCCGCGCGCCGCCGCCGCCCCTGTCGACGCACCCGCACCGCCGCCGATTCGTTGCCGGGCGGCGCAGAAGAGGGGGAGGGGACCCGTCGCTGCCCATCCGCCGGAGCTCGGGGAGGAGGGGACAACGGAGGGCCTCGACGACGCGCTCGACGACGGGGCCCTCGACAGAGGCCGTCGACGACGACCTCGACGATGGAGGCCCTCGGACGACGCAGCTGCCGCCTCCCCGCGCATCGCTCCCGCGCACGAGCCCCGCCTCCCCCGCCACCAGCTCCGGCTCCAGCTCCGCCGCCCCCGCGCACGAGCTCCGCCTCCCCTGCCACGAGCTCCGCCCCCGCGCCTCCTGCCCGCGCCATCGCGGGCCCCGCCTCCTTCCTCAAGTCCTCCGCCGCCGCCCGCACCGCGAGCTCGGCCTCCGCGGGCCCCGCCTCTTGCCCGCGTCGGAAGCGAATGGTCGCGGGGACTCGTTGATGTATTTGTGCGGATCGAGACCCCCGGGGTGAAAACTGTGTCCGTCGATTGCGTGCTCCGTTGGAGACGAGATTTCTGCTTTTCATACCCCATTTCGTGTGTAACTCCCAAAATGGGCTAACGGTTGGAGATAGTCTAAGGGGAGAGAGGAGGCGCGGAGCAAGGAGGGCGAGTGCGGCTGGGGAGGAGTGCGGCGATTGTAGGGTTTGGTATTTTTATATGCCGCGTGGACTTGTGGGCTGGGCCATTCAGTTTGTAGCGGCGGGCGTCATCTTGGGCCGCTGCTGCAGCCTGCCACACCTCTGTAGCGGCGTTTCGAATTGTGGGACGCCGCTCTAGAGAGGAATTTTTTTTATTTTTAATCGATTTTTTTATTATATTTTTATTAATAACCGCACGTTTTCGAAAATTGTAAAACTAGTCGACAAGTCGCCCGAAGGATGGGCGATTGCGGCCAGTCGCCCCACGCGCGGGCGACAAGGATTAAAATCTCCCGTTGAAAGGGCGACAAGTCCGGGGCGCGGTCTGGTGGGGCCTAGTCGCCCCACGCGCGGGCGACAAGCGGAAAGTCGCCCACCTGAAGGACGACAGGAACCAGTCGCCCACGCAAAGGGCGACAAGGGAAAGTCGCCCACCTGAAGAGCGACAGGAGCCAGTCGCCCACGCAAAGGGCGACAGGCAGAAAAAAAACATATTTCGTTTTTGTTTTCCATAATTTTTTTTCAATTGTTGTGGCATAACTTAATAAAATAGGAAACATGGAAACTGATAAAACATGGTACAAAATAAAAACCATGTCACACACAAATGAGTACATATCATACAAAATAAAAGCCATGTCACACACAAATGATACAAGAGATAGCTAGTGCCTGCCACGCTTAGGGGGCACACCCCTAACAGTGCCAGGCTTGGGTGTCTTGCGACCCGCTCTGACGTGACCAGCTGAGTACGTCAACGGCGAAGGAGGAACCACCTGACGTGTGGGTCGACCTCCAGCAGGCGCTGGTGTGTCGTCGTACTGCTGCGAAGGCTGTGTCATTGGTGGTGCGCCACTCAACTGCGAAGGACGAAGTGTGTCGTGCTGCCCCTCAGCCATGTACGCGTCCAGGTCGAAAGGCGTCGGAGATCGTCGGCCATAACGCTCGGAGTGTCCGGAGACCTCCTCGTCGTCGTAGTCGTAGTCATCCATCTCAGACCCTATAAGAAGAAAGTTGTTATGCAAAAGCTAACAATAATTTATACTATGAGGAGAAATTAGTAGTAGACCTTACCTGGAGCCATGCGTGCGCCTGCGAAGACGAGCGAGCAACGTCGCCAGTTGGTCGCCAACCACTATAGCTTGGACCTGCGCATAATGAATGAGACATGTCAGTAAGAAAAACATGTCAATAATCATTTGAACGAAATAGTATAGGGTTTGACCTGTTGTGAACACCGGAGGAGGAGGAGGAGGTGGTGCTGCAGTCCTAGGAGTGTAGGCCGGATGCTGAAACATAGGTCGCTCCGCCCTGGGTGCGGACTGAGAGGGGTGCGGGACGGCATCGGTATGCCGATAACAGGAAGTGCAAGAGTTGAGCTTGACGATGTCTGTGGCGGAGTCGTAGATCCTCTTCATCGTAAGAGAGATCTCGTGTCTGCTAAGCTGAATGCCCTGCCTCATGCGCTGTAGAACTGATCCCGACTCCACGGCGATCCGCTGTGCTAGATCAATCTATTAAGAGAACATCGAGTTTAAAATGAGTATTGACATATAACAGAAAATGATTTCAAAGACATAAGTTAGTAAACATCGTACCGCCAGCGACGAGGCCTGGTCACTGTGGCTCGGGTACGTGTCTCTCAGGGTCGGGGTGTGCCTTTGTCGCACCGTGGGTGTGTGCGTGACCCTGGTCCGTGTGCGAGGGATGTACCAACGTAGGTACTCCTCGTAGGCCTCGGAGGTGAACGGCCTCGTCTCCTGTATGACGTCCTCCAACGCCTGGCCCCACTGTACCACCCACGGCTCCAAACGTGTCCACCAACTGGTGCCTGCCGCCTGCCCCTTCCGCGTGTAACTACATAAAGAGTGGAATTAGACAGAAAAAACCAAATATTTTATAGATTTAGTAGATGTAGTTGAATAACTTACGAGTGAACTGACAGCGTAACAACACGAGGAACCGTCAACGGGAACTCTTGGTGACGATCGAACTGACGCATCACCCGGTGAGGTGAATACTCCTCGACGAAGATGTCGAAGACGAGGGCTTTCCGCGTAAGCCAGTACTCGCTGTCGATCGTGCAGAACGTCGACAACCCAGCCGGTGCTCGGGCAGCAACGTCCTCTGGGCTGTAAGGTGTCCAGCGTACGTCCTCGTCTCCTCGAATCCTGTCGAACTTCCAGACGTACTCAGGATAAACCTTGTGAACCTGCAGGTTTGCCCAAGTAGGCTGCATAGAAATAAAACAAATCAATTAGATATACACAATAAAATAAAAGTGTACAAAATCACGGCAAGTGAGAAGAACTAACCCGACGTCGGCACCACAAGGAGCCCATGGTTGGGCCGTCCTCCTTGCTGTCACCGTAGAAAACTCCTCCGTAAGTTGACAGGTCCATGTGTGGACATCCGATACTGAATCGCTCGTATGCCCACATCTGGAGGAGCAATGGGCAACCAGCGAGGATGGCGTTGGGGTCCGCCTTTGTGCAAGCGTCGCAAAGGCCTCGGTACGTCACTGTCAAGATAGCAGAAGCCCAACGGTACTGGGGAACAGCGTCAAGCGGTGCGTCTGCAATCGCACGGGCAAAGTGGATCAGCTGCTTGCCCACAGAGTTCCCGTGTGAACTTGTGAACATGATCCAACCAAACAACCAAAGGAGGTACGCATCTACCTCAACCATGTCTGCACCACCAACCACATCGACAGCATCTACCTCAACCACCTCCTTCAGATATGCCTGAGCAAGGAGGACAACAGGCCACCCACGTTCTACAGCCTTGTCCACATATTTTCTCCATGTCGATGTTGCATTCAAAGGCACTAATTCCCAGTAAAATTCCTCCCGTGCACGACTGACCATACCCATTAGGTTCAGTCCGTGTTGGTCTGTGTCAAGCTGAAACAGCCGCATCAACCAATTGTGCACACCAGTAATTGTCCTCTCATTTGGCCTTGTGATTCCTCTATAAACTGATGAAAACCCAGACAGATCAACCCCCTCTACCCCATGAACAATATCCCCTTCTCCATAAAAAATTTGAAACATTATCTTATCTGACATACCTGTCAACCACCGAGATTCAAATTAACTATATTAAGATCTATTATACATCTAGATCTATTAACTACTAGATCTTTAACTCAAATTACATACTGCCTTATAATACATCCAGATCTATTAACTACTATTTTTCTAGTAACTACTATTTTTTATTATATCTAAACTATTTATTTAAATACTACACAATTTACAGCTATATGAAAATGCTGTTTCTATTATATCTAAATATTTATTTCCATAATCTATAGCTACAACAGTCGTAAAATATGAATACAACTATATTATGCTAAACTATTCATTTAAATACTAGTAAATCTAGATCTACCGTACAGGATATTGCTTCTACTCAAAATACACTATTTCTACATCTAAAGCTACATTTGTAACTACTCTTTTCTATACGAATTGAAAAACTTACCGAAGTTGCGACTCGTCCGGACAGCACGCTCTCCTCCCTTCTCTTCTCCCCTCTCTCTTTCTCTTCTCCTCCCCTCTCCCTCTCTCTTTTGTTTTTTTTTCGAATTTATGTGCAATTTAGGCCGAAATTCGGCCGTTTATAGGCCTCGGAGCCAGTCGCCCGACCGTTGGGCGACTGAGCCCACCTCCCGCGCGTCCCCGCGCCTTGTCGCCCCTTCAACGGGACATTTGAGAACCTGTCGCCCGCGCGTGGGGCGACTGGGCCCCACCAGACAGCCCCCCGGCCTTGTCGTCCTTTCAACGGGAAATTTGAACCCTTGTCGCCCGCGCGTGGGGCGACTGGGCCCCACCAGACCGCGCCCCAGACTTGTCGCCCTTTCAACGGGAGATTTTAATCCTTGTCGCCCGCTCGTGGGGCGACTGGCCGGAATCGCCCATCCTTCGGGCGACTGGGCGACTAGTTTTGCAATTTTCGAAAACGTGCATTTATTAATAAAAATATAATAAAAAAATCGATTAAAAATAAAAAAAAATTCCTCTAGAGAGGCTGTAGCGGCGGTTGGTTATTGGGCCGTTGCTACAGAAGGCCAGTAGCGACGGGTCATTTTTTGGACGCCTTTGAAGTAGTGATGTCCAAAGGGGGCCGGGCCAAGCGGGTTGGCACGAAGCACGAATTTTTTGGTCCGGCCCAAGCACGGCACGGCACGATTAATTTAGGGCCGTGCCGGCCCGTTAGCCCGTGCGTGCCGTGCCATGGGCCGAGGGTCTAGCACGACGGGCGGCACGGGCACGGCACGAAATTAAGATGGCCCGCCTAGCCCGATTTTAGCCCGTGTAGCCCGTTAGCAGCCCGAGAAGGCACGGCCTGTTAGAAGCCTGTCACGGCTCTTTAGCAAAAGTTTTTACTTGTAATATGTTTCCTTTAGGTCATTCTAGTGGTGTTTTTGGATGGTTGAAGTTTTGTTTCAATTCAAGTGGTTCTATTTGCGAACTTGTGTGAATTTTGGTCTTAAGTCTAGTGTTAAAATGATTTTTGTGCTGCTAAGGCACGAAAATAATTTATAAACACGAAAAGAATTTAGGGCCTTTTGGCCCGCACGGCACATTTAACCCATTGCGTGCCGTGCCGTGGGCCGAGAGTCGAGCACGACGAGCGGCACGGCACGGTACAAAATTAATAGCGTGCCGTGCCGGCACGAAATTAAACGGGCTGTGCCTTTTTAGGGCCCGGGCCGTGCCGTGCCATGCCGCCCGTTTGGACATCACTACTTTGAAGGGTCTGTAGCGGTGGTTTTTTTTTCTGGTCCGTCGCTAAGGTATCTTGCCTATTGTCGCTACAGACTACTTTTGTGATAGTGTCCCTCTCTGTCCGCTTCAAGCGCACACGTCTATTTGGGCCGGCCCAACCAGCCAACCCATAGCCTCATCGGACTTGCCACATGAAAAAGAGGGGGGGGGGGGGGGGGGGGATAACTATTGCTTTGAGTAGGATTCGAACTCAGGTTGCTATACTACGTGCTATTTTGTGAATAAAGTCGATCCGACTCCTATAAGACATAAGGTACTTGGATATTTGAAACTTAAATTGATGTGAATTCTACACGAATTCAAACAGAAGTCTGAAATCCGAGGCTGAAATCTTGGGCTGACGACCCTCTTTAGACTTATTAAGTAGTAGAGATAATATCTAAATGAAAAATAAACAACTGATGGAGCCTCCATGATAAACAATGACAATGCTGGATGTTAAAGCACGTCATATTATCTGTTTACTAGTTTACTTACTGTTATTTATCCGATCCACTGCAACCATCTAATCTACAAGAAAACTTCAAGCCATGGAAAATGATAGGTTCCAACATATAGGAAATGAGAACTTTTACGGTGCACCCGAATCGTCCCGTCAGTTTTCTTGAATTCAACTATTTAGATCTACTTCATACTACTTTAAAACCCTCATAGTAGTATGATAGTATTTAAAAATCTCTACTCCTAAAAAGTCTTGACTTAGTCTTTCGTCAGCCCGTGTCGCGCGTCCGCTCGCCGCGTTTTTCCTTTGCGCGTCCTCAAGTCCGCAAAGAGCGCGCTTTTGCGTCCAGTTGAAAATCCGTTCGTGGTGTATCCTGATCAGACTCGCATCCGTGTCCTTTTGCAACTCCGTTCAAAGTGAAGCCGGTTTTACGCCCGCACAACATCACGCCCGTGGACGTTTCTACCTCCCCAACTCGCTTAATCGCCCCCTCCTTCTCTCCCGAGCTCACCCCGAACTGCCATCGCCACAGGCCAGAGGCCACCAACACTCCCCATGGTAGTGATATTCCCAGTTGCCACAACCCAAATTTACACTTCAAATGGAACTGTGGCCATCCGATTCCCCCTCTCCTTGGTCGCCCTTTCGTTCTCTCCCCATGCCGGATTCGAGCTTCACATGTCGTCCATGGCGGAGGAGAGAGACAAGGAGAAGGACGACACTTCTCTGTTTGATTTCGGCCTTAGTATTTCTAGGCCCACTCATGAGCTAATCAAGCATTATTTAATTAATTAGACCACAAGACCATATACCTCCCATGAAGGCCCATACATTAGCAGGCTGTTCAGCATTAAACAAAGCCCGCGAGCCACGTATCCCAAATACCAGTTTATTCATTTTTTGATTTAAACCAACAGCCTCCACTGTAAAATTCATATATTCACCACCCCAGCTCCGATTGAACTAATTATTCCTTCTAAATTCATCAAAATTTCGAGCTCCATCCATTCCTTTTTGGCCTCATTTTTTCAATAAAGCTTGTCCTCCATTTCTTTTGTATTTCTGCTCATACACCCACTTATGGCTTGAGGTGATCCGCGCGAGGACTTATTGCATTTGGAAGAGGGGAGCCTGGCCGGGGAAGGACGAGAAAGGGGAACACACTGCCCCTGCTTGGGAAAAGAAATAGAAAATTATAGACAAAAGAGGAGAAAGAAAATGGGCCAAGAAGGGTTTTGGAAATAGCTGAGATTTTCTTTTCTCCATCTTTATTTTCTAGATTAAACTAAATCTATTTCTACTTGAATGTTGGTTTGCGCAGATTGTTGAAATAAATGATCACATAATATAAATACCATTATTTGAAAAGATAGCTATTTGTTGTAATTTACAAGCCAACAGAGGAGATGAATAATTTTAAAACGGCATAACTAGAAAATTAATTTAAAAAATTCAACTCCCGTTGCAACGCACGGGCAATTTGCTAGTGGTATAATAAGTACAAGGGTATTCTTGGCAAAAAAAATAGTGGCACCTCATTAATTTAGTAGATCAAATTTACGATAATTATTCAGCTTTATTCCAATCATCATTTGTTTTGTATTTGCTCTTTTACTCTTCGTCTTCCTTGAGGCACTCCCGGGCGCGACTCCATCGGCAGCGTGTGTCGGCGGCGAGGCAACCAGTCCACCTGCGGTACGGTAGCGGCGGCAAGCCTGCGAATCAGTCCACTGCGAACAGATCGGCGGCAGGACGGCTCCCGACGGCGCCATTGGTGTATAAAATTCTGAACGCTTCGCATTTGAAACTGGAGGCATCATTGACTCAGATGCATGAACCCGATTTCCCTGCACAAATGCACACAGGGATGCATTTGCAACTGGCAAAGAGACATCGATGGTCAGTTGAGGTGCCGGCGCAGTTGTTGCGTGAATGGCTTGCGGTTGAATCGGTCCTCATATAAACTACTCCTAGTTCTAATTGGCGCATAAGTAGTCCTGACTAATCCTAATGAGAAATGTGCACACCAAAAGCAATTCACAAATTTCAGGTACCTACCCAGTTTCGCATAATCGACACTTCCCAATCCGGTTCCCAAGGAAGGTTGAATGCTAAGCGATAGGTCAGGAAAGATTGAACACTTCACAAACGTTGGTTCTGTTTACGATGGCAGAGGCGGCTTCGCTGGGATGGAGGTTCTTGATAGGAGATTGGGAGGGGTTGCATCTGCGCTGGATGAACAAATCGGCGGCTAGGTTTGCCTTACGGTTCTGGGTCGTCATCCGCGAATCGCGGGGCTCTGATAATGATTCGATCACCAGTGTTGCGTAACTTTTCGGCAAGACAAATGCCTTCCCACTAATGACAAAACTAACCTGAGTAATCAACGGTTTGATTTGATCCATACTACTTTATCTTTTCGTAAAATTTTTCTAGAAAATTCAATGGCATCTGTTCTCTTCAATACAGAGCACTCGGTTATTAGCTAAACAGAAAATGTAATCCTCTATTCTAACAAGAGCTGCTCTGTAAATCTTATGCTTCAATAGTAAGATGTTGATGCGGGAAGGATTTCCACAGCTCTCAGTGTTTTGACAGGCCTGTTCGCTGGGCATGAGCCCACGTCAGTCTTCTGTCGACGCATTTTCTTCAGCAAGCACCACGTCTGCTCTTTGAGACCTGCACATGGCGTGCCTCTCCTGCCTGCTGAGCTCCGAAACACGGATACTTCGCAAAACTCACGTACCGGTATCGGATACCTTATCGGATACTCGAATACTTGGATACTTCTCAGATACCGTGCAGCCATCATCGAAGAGAGAGGATGAGCCGCGGCCGCAAAAAAAAAAAGAACGCAAACCGTGAGAGTACGTACGGGATGAGCCGCGTCCGTCACAATAAGAGACAGCGTGTGGGATGGGAGGTGGAGGAAGAAGAGAACCGGCATTTGTTCGTGGAACAGATAAGATAATGTTGTTTTTTTTATTTTTCCTTTACTTTTTTAAAATATAATTATACAACATATGAATATATGAATTTATGACGCATCATTTCTCACATTTTAGTCTCTAGAACTTTTTTCAATTTTATTTATTATAGATATATTGGCGTATCCCTGTATCTTTGTTTTTAAAAAAATGAAGTACCGGAGTATCGCCGTATCGCGTACCGATATCCGTGCAACATAGCTGCTGAGCCCTGGTAGGCCAGGATTGCCACATCTCTCAGTGTTTTGACAGGCGTGTGGCGTGTGCACTTGGCGTGAGCCCACGTCAGTGTTCTGTCGACGCGTTTTCTTCACCAAGCACCACGTCTGCTCTTTGAGACCTGCACATGGCGTGCCTTTCCTGTCTGCTGAGCCCTGCACATGGCTATGGTAGGTCATAGGTCACTGGCTTCTTTGAAACCAGCAAAGAGATGAGAGATGAGAGAAGAGTCTGTGTGCAACGGAGGGAGCACCCAACTAAGGCACATGGACCAAAGCAACAAGGACCCAACATCTTTGCAGAAATCAGGTGTAGGTCAGGTGTAGGCTCCATATACCGCATCCATCAAACAACACTACGGGGGTGTTCCGCGTTTTAGAGTCTAAAATTTAGAGGGGTCTAAACAAAAAGAATCTTATCTTAAATAAAGTTTAATTATAAAACTAACTGCAGAACCCCCCCTCTAAATCGCGAGACGAATTTAATGAGGGTAGTTAAGGCATGATTAGACGATATTTACTGTAGCATCACTGTAGCAAAACATAGATTAATTAGGCTCATTAGATTCGTCTCGTAAAGATGTACCCATCTGTAAAAGGGTTTTGTCATTAAACTTTATTTAATACTATTAAATAATAAGATTCTCTTTAGAGCTAAAGTTTAGAGGGGTACAACGAACGCGCCCTATCTTTTGCAAGAAGCACATACTCAGTGAATGAGTGAGATCCATGACTGGGGTTTATGTTTTTTCCCTATAAAAAATTGTAGAGGTGCGCACCACATACAATTTACCAATGTACTCGCTCCGTTTCAAAATATATCCGGCTCTGGGCTTGGGCACGGTAACTAAGGTGGTGTTTGGATCCCCATCAGCTTCTAAGAATCTGGATTCTAGGTGTTGTTTCTATAATCTGGCTTCTAAAAAAAAATATGGATGGAGTGTTTGGATCCTCGATTCTTAAAATCTAGAAACCATTTTTTGAGCTAGTCAATGACGAGTCTGCCATTCCTATATTAAGGTAAACCGTGGCACAAGCTGTAATTTTTCAAAAACATTAAAGGGCAGTATGTCTTTTGGCAAATAAAATCATCTAAAAGCTGGGTTAGATTAGATTATGGTCTTAAAATCTCATAATCTGGATTCTAAAATCTGGTACATAATCTGCCATGTTTGGATCCCCTATAGCTTTTAAAATCTGGATTCTTAAAATCTGGGTGGATCCAAAACAGGCCCTAAGAAGGATGAAAAAGGTGATGGACACAGAAAACAATGAGGAATAAAGGAGGAGAGATATAGAGATAGGCACAGGAAACGATGCATTGGGAATACAGGACTACATATATTTTGGCAAAAAATTTGAATGTTAGAACTACCTATATTTTGAAACGGATGGAGTATATGATAAAAATGTAACTAATGGATTAGAAATGTTCATAGCTAATGTTTTCTATATCTGGGTGCGGCATAGCGTGCTAGGACACGTTCGTTGACGATGAGGCTGCGTCACCTTTGGACCGATGTGGGCACCTTCCGCGTCCGACACATTGCGAGGGTTGGCTTCCATCGACCTTGGGCCGTGTGCACCATTGACGCAATGATGGCCGGTGTTCGGCCCTGGTTTTCCATCTGAGCCATTCGCCGTGGGGAGGACATCGATGCGAGTAAGAGAAAGCAGGGGGAGCTACGGCGCAAAGAAAGGACGGTGCTATGCGGTCAGATGAATGAATTCAAGCAAAAATATGTGAACCATATTTTGACCTCTCATGGTTCAGCCTCTGGATCAAAAAAATTATGCAAACAAAAGGAGCTTGAGATGATGGGTCTGCCCACCAATCGTGCCTGGAAAAGAACATAACTCACCCAGGCCACTAAACAAGCGATGAACCATGTACTAAAAAAGAAGTCTCCTACTATTGTGAAACAAATGGATGGCATTTTTTAACGGGCGCAGCATAGCGCGCATGACTGTCTAGTAATACTTACTCGGTTAAAGATGAAGGAGCAGAGTATGTGCACTCTGCAAGCTCTTTATTCAATTCAAGGAGGCAGACATATGCAGTGTTACAGGCAGTGAGGAAGGACAAGTTAAACACACAGTTAATTTGTCATTACAATTACAGCACACACAAAAAAATGGACATCTTATCCCAGGCTGCAGCAGCTCTATGAGATCCTTGAAATTCTTGAGGTCCTCTGCATTGATTCAACAAGCCAACAAGCAGTCGTGAATGAATCCAATATTTAATCTTCTGCAACTAAAACTTCCATTTTGCATTGTGAAAAAGTGACAACAGGTGTAATCAGAAAAAAACAATAAACAATAAATTTGTATCTTGTACTTCCATAATGATAATCACTTTAGTTGTGCGTCATAACCTGGAAGTCTTGCACAAGTTTGTGTGTAACAGAGATAGCAATGCAGGCCTCCCAATTTTACCCTGTACTTTCTACCTGTCATCTTAAGTCACAGACCATACAACATAGCACCAAAAATGGGATTTATATATATAGATTAGGCATTTCTCAAGCTGCTGATATATCAACATTAATCATAGGGGGTTATATGTGCCTCGCAAACGTTGCATCCCAACATAGTACTGTTTTGTAAAAGAAAAAACCATAGTACTGTTTTCTATAATAGTTCGTACAAGAACAACACAATATTGTAAGGAGAAGCACACCCTCAACACTCTCATAAGGAAGAATTTCCAACTAGGTGGCCAGCAACCAACTACGTGCATATGCTCGGATGAACCATGGAGCCTTCACGTTGTAAGAGAAAATTTTGATTGTAGCTCCATGTGATACTTCTTCCGGATCAGAACTGCTCCTAACAACGGAACAGTAACAGCAACAATCAACAGCGGCACTAGCCGCAGCTTCTCTAGCCAGTTCTCCGTGTATGCCATTGTGATGTAGACAACAAAAGCAGAATAGCAGCTCCCAAGGACAATGGCGGCAATCTGCAAACACGTACAAGTGAAATGCCGGAAGCCATCATTAACAAGAAACACAAAGAACGAGAAGGGAGTGGACACGGGGACGGCTCACCTCCGGTCCCAACGGGCCTCGGTGAAAAGGATACAGCCTAGACCACGGGACGATTTGCGCAGGACTGCAGATTGACGAGAAAGCAACACGTAATAAACTCGTGAACGGGTGTGCGATGGGGCCACGCCCTGGGTTGGTTCCTCCGGCTAAGAGCGTCCTAAAGGTTAACTCTTATCTGTCTTTTAAAATTTTTATTAGAAGAAAAGAAGAGAGAGAAAGCTACTAACTCTTTCTCAAGAGGTAGTTTTTAAAGAAAATGATAAACTTAAATATGAAACCTACTCTTCATCTATCTCCTCTAAAAACTAACTTTTGCCTCTTAGCTAACTCTACTAGTGAGGATGCTCTAACATACGGAAGTCACATGGTGAACTCAAGGGGCAGGGTCCCATATCTCCCCCAAGAATTTGCCTAATTCTCAATAAGAGAGTCATCATGACTACCATCATGCGCCCCGCAACGGGCCAACAGGAAGATGTAAAAAAAGGGGAGGGGGGCACGCAACTATATGTACTCGTTAACGAGTCGTTTACATGCCATCTCAATAAATTTATCTTCTTTTTTTAAAATGAGTAAACGAGGAAAGAGAGGAACGTCGTTGTATATGGCGAAAAGACGGCACCGGCTCTCAGGCCACGCCTTCATCTAGTACGATTTGACGAGCCGTTGTTGCCCCTTAGACTATCCGTACTGGTTGGCCTCTATCCCAAACTCTAAAACAGAATATTCCTGTTTAGTCATCGAGATTCTCATCTCTATACTAACTTCTTTCGCACCCGTCAAACTCTATATCTCAATCTCTATACCAACTAATCTATATTTTATTCAACCATCTCCAACTACCATCAATTGGGCTCACTTGTAATTTTATCAAAATATATCCATCTGAGATCTTGTTTTGAAGGATTTATTGAAACGAATTTAATGATGTAATCGGAATTTGATTTGGTTTTGTGGTTTGTGAATTATAACATTTTTTAGTTCGTTGAAATAATGGGGCCCGCATTTTCCCTCTCTCACCTCTCTCTCTCCCTTTACCGATCGAACGCGAAATCGCTCAGTTTGGCGACCGGTCGGGCGATCGCTACACTTGCGTTTGTTTTAGCGGGAGCCGCTGCAGCCAAAAAAACGCTATACGCGACCTGCAGATCGCTGTACCGGAGCCGCTGCGGATAGTCTTATGGATCGAGTGAAGAAAAAAAAAAAAAAAAGCGAATCAACTTCCTGCCGCACCTCGCGTGGGTCGTCGTCCGCCGTCTTGTACGCCGGCCACGACGCGGCGTGTTGTGCTGTACCTCTCGCCAGCCGTGCCGCAGTCCCGCTGAGCACAAGGTCGCAGCTGCTCCAGTGCGTCATGCCTCCAGCAGGCGCAGAGCCACACCCGTTGTAAGCTTCCCATGAGCATCGGCGCTGCACCACAGAGGTCCAGGCAGCCAGCGCCATGGACATCGCGTGCTCCATGGATAAAGGCTGAGCTCCATCGGATAAGGCTGGTTACTTTCTGATTTGACCCTTGCTGTTCTTACAAAAAGCTTTTTAAAAGATAAGTTTTCAAATAACAGCCCTTTAGACAAGCAAGAAGGACGTAAATAAAATTAAAAAAAATTTGGATCACGAAAGGCACTAAGCATTCTGTTACCCAAGCCATAAAATAGTATATAAAGATCAAGTTACACTATTGATCACCATGATTTGTAGTTTAACACATGAATTTATTAGTTCACAGACGACCTAAATCATTATACAAATTGTCAGTTTCGCTTTCTGTTTACGAGATTCAAAACACTTGTAGACAGTTGTCGTCTATACCACTGTAGATGCCCTATCAAGTGCACGAGAAAAAATCGTAATGCAACATCACTACTCCTTGATGCGATGGAAGGAGGGTTGATCGGGAGCCGTTTGGTGAGGTCACGTCCCGTCTACCATACGCTCTGGCCAATGAGGGCGCACCAGCTGCGCGTGTCCGAAAGTTATGTTGCTGGTCCGGTTTGCATTTAATGCTTCGATGTGCACCTCAATGCGGGTGCCCTCCCAGCCTCTCAAAGATAGAGAACACTCCTGTACACCAAAATACCTAATCAATCCGGACTAGTAGAATGTACTCCATCCGTTCTAATTTACTAGTCATTTTAAAAGTGTTTTTCGATGTCCAGATTTTCAATGAACCTTGTAAAGAGCCAGAATGAAAAGTATTTTGAGACGGAGAGAGAGTAGTGCTTTAAACATCCAAGCAGCTAGAACCTAAGTAGATCTTGGTGTTCATCCCTTTCATTGACACGCACGTTAGAACAGTTCGCTACAAAGCTTCTTCAAGGGAGGTCGTGTAGACCCATGTTTGTGGGAGTTTCGATACTCAGACAATAATAATTTGTAAACAACACAAATTTAATCTAAGAGTTTGTGGGGTGTGTGGTTTGTGTTGTAACGGGCTCTTATTTCTTTTTTTTTAATATAATAAAGCGCAACTATGTATTTCCGAGAAGAAAAAAATTGGTGCCACAACAACCATTTATGCAGTGTCGTCGTGTTCCCGCATGAACACATCAGTCTAATCAGCCGGCTACGTGTGCAGCGTTGTTGAGGCCGCATTCCACACCACCAAGCTTTAAGCTACCTCTGCGTCGCCTCCTCAGGCCACAATGTCACCCCTCGTGGTCGCCACAAACCAAAGATGCGCCAATGAGGCGCGACTCCGTCCAATATGGCAGTCATCGTTGCATATTCATCGTCGGACCCTCGCATCGATAACGCCAATATCGGATACGCGCATGGTCATTGTCAAGCTATTGGACTTGTTCTCCTACTCCGAGCACCATCACCGTGCTTCTCCAGGCTACCTTGGTGGCCACTTTTGCCCACCTGTTTAGCCACATCTTCAGTCTTTGCCTACAATGACCAAATCAACACTCTCGTCATCTCTTCCTTGACTGCTTCATCTTCTTGGACAACTATGAGCCATGCCGACACTCTCCTCCTTGCCGCTCTATGTGCCGCGGCCATCCCAGAGGCCTTCCCTGCTGCTCCCTTCGGATCAGAATGTAATCATTCCGGGGATTCAAACAAGAAAATAAGGAAGAAGGTAAGAGACTCTACTGCCCCTCATCGTTCGGTGACAGCACGAATAGATTATTAGGTTGTACAATTGCGTTCAATGCATGCAGCAGCCTGTTTGGCTTCTCGTTGGGCACTGGTGCCATGCCTGACGTAGCGAGCTCGACAACACAAATAACCACCAGGCCGGCCGGATCTGGTAGTCGACGAGGAAGCTCAACGCACGAAGGGAAGCCGCCGTTGCCGTGGTGCCGTCGCTCTGAGGGGGCCTCGCCGCTGTCAAGCTGAAGGATCCCTCGCCACCGTCGCCATCCGCCAGCTCCAGATCCACTGTTGCAACCTCCAATTTAGCCTGCCCGGCCGCCGCTTGGTCAAGTCCTTCTGCCGCGAACAACCTCCATATCTCCTCTTCACGGACACCCTCTGGCCATCGGGAAGGAGACAGAGTCGGTGCTGCGACGAAAGGGGCTGCGGGCTGACAGCGGCGACAGGGACGAGAGCCGACTTGGGTCTGCCGGTTTGGAACTACGGCGAGATGTGGAGATGAGCAGTGCGGATAAGGTTGCGAGTGTTCTGCGGGGTAGGTGGCTGGGAGCAGTGAATCTAATACATGTTAGGGCCCACAAGTGTAGGAATGCCTATATTGTGGCATAACATTTGAATGCTTGGAATGCTTATATTTAGAACCGGAAGTAGTAGTCTCCTCCGACACTGGTGTATGTTCGTGATGGTCTCTCCCTTTATACATCTGGTGTTGGCGCAGTGGTGCGTTCCTTTGTTCCCCAATGTGTTTCTTGGCCTGGAAACCTAGCGCACGCCTTGCCTACGGCTGTTTCAACAACATCAACTTTGGCATCGGCCTTGCTCCTCACCATGCTTCAATCGTGTCGCTTTCTTCTTTCAGGCGTTTCTCCGTCTGTCCTCACATTGGCCCACGGCTTTATGTGTTGCTTCCTCTAGATCGACAACCTCAACTACGACTTCGTCGACCACGGCTATCTCAAGCACGACCTACATGACCATGGCTACTCATCTGCGCTTGCAGCTGCCTCAACACTTGACATAAAGGGCTATCATCCGCATAAGGTACTCGTCAGTTTTCTCTCAAGTCACAGCATCTGCACCATGAAGACACTTCGATTGTGAATTGTGGGAGAATGTCAGTCCATCGGATTCTACTTTTGGTTTCCTTCTCTAGTCTCACCATTTGTGGTATTCTCTTTATAACTGCGGCGAATGTTGGAGTATATTTGATATGCTAGATATTGTATCATGAACTATACGGAAAAAGTCTTGTACTCTTATATACTGCACTCACGATGGGCAACAAGGACAGGTCGCAAGCTACATAGTTCGTGGCTGACCGGATGACGAACGGCGCCGGCGAGGGTCTGTTCAGCCCATAGGTGGCGATGGAAGTGCGTCAGTCATGGCCCCATGGCCCTGCAATCCTTACGACACACGATATTTTTCCTACTTCCTTCATTCAACATTATAGGACGTTTTTAGCCTCATACTAGTTTTCAATGCTGTCCAAGCCCCTGTACAAAAATCACCACTGGACCTACTCTCTCTCTCTCTCTAAGGGCCTGGACTCCTAGATGAAGTACAGAGCTGCTGGCCTGAGTTTGCAATTGGGCAGAGTGCTACGTGGTGTGCCATTTGCCTTGGTTTGGTGATGGGTGCTAAAGCGTCCTATAATAATGAAAAGAGGAAGTATTTAGCAAAGGACCTAATTACCCCTATGAGTGTGGCAAGGTTAATGAGATGATTTACTATATAATTACAATAATGCCCCATTAATGAACGGTTAGATTAGCACAATGATACTTTTAACTGATCGGTATCATTGTATATTTGTAAAGGTGCTCTTCTGATATAGGCCTTGTTACGCAACTGTAACTTTGGCCTGAATATACAAAGCGGAAAATTAGGGAAAACAATGTTTGTTTAGTTATACAGCTTCCAGTTCAACTTTAAGAGAAGGGAACGCATCTGCCCTGACTTGCATAGTTAGAATCATAACAAAAGGTAGCATAATTTTTCACGGCTGTTTATAGTGATATTCGAGTTAACAATTTGCTAGGCTCAACTTATGTATGCCTTTAGTTTGCCTTTTTCTTTCTTCCTGTAATTGTACTCTCTAGATATGCACAGAAAGATCATTTCGTTACGTTTTTCTACCTACAGGTAGAAACCAGACATGTGGGAGCGTACCCCTCCGCGTCTTCTCTCAGGGCGACGGGAGGGGCGAACCCGAAACCAGCCCCCACCACCACCAAATCCGAGCGGTTCCGGCCGCCGCCGCCGCCGAGAGCGACGGCGGCGGCCAGCGACGGCGGCTGAAACTGGCCGTCCATTCGCGCTTTGCCTTTTCGTTTTTATCCCTTTGTGTTTCCCCTGTTTCTCCTCCCATTTTGCCTCCCGATGTGTGCTGTGGAGGTGCTCGCCGGGCTCAAATCGGGTCTTCCATGGCTGGATCCGGTGCTGCGCTGCACGGATCTGGCACTTGTGCTGCTCCAGCCCTCGTCTCGATGCCATTCCTCTGAGCTGCGGTTGCTTCCAGATCCGGTCGGGTGGGCCCCACGGCTCGTCGCGGCTACTCGGTGCAGCGGGGCGGCGGCCTCTCTTTGAGGCATGGAGCCATGACCTACGTGCCTCCCGGCGGGGCCTGGGCTCAGGGGGCGGCGGCGTTGGCGCTCGTGCCCAAGGCGCAAGCTGCCGGTGGCGACCTCTTTCCAGAGGCCTATAGTAGGCGGCGCCCTTGTTCTAGGTGGTCCTGGGAGTCCACTTCGCTGGGCCTTGGACTGCTAGCCAAGGCGGCGCCCCCCAGCACAAGTGCGCTGGCCACCAGTGGCCAGCTACCTGCCATGTGCCTGATCTGCAGGTTCTCTTGCAGGGCGACAACAGCGCACCAGAGGCAGGGTCTCTCTAGCGTCGCTGGGCCAATCGACGCCAGCGTTCGACTTGCTCATGCGGTTGGTGTGGTGGCAGCTCTGGGCTAACGCCTCGTCCGGCTGATTGCCGGTGCCATCGACAGTGACGCCATTTGGTGCCACTTCCCTCCTTGGAGGTGTCGGCATGGAGCCTCAGGCCATCACCAACTCTGGGCGCAAAAGCCCTGTCCTTTTCAAACATGCGATGGTGGCGTTGACGACGTCATTCCCTTCCTTGAGGTGTCGCATTGGAGGTCCTCCCGTAATGATCAAGACAATGTCTTCACGTTCATTGCATAACCATGGTCCTTTGCTCCCTTTTGATTCTGTCGTCGTGTTCGGCAAGTTCTGTCATTGGGCTCCTGCTTCGTCATCGTCCAGTTTGCTTGGTTGACATCGCCATATTGATCAGTGGCCCTTCCTCCTTTGGGGCTTCCATCCCCCACAGGGCGTCGAAGGGCGCTGCTCCGATCGGCAACCTGACTAGCCAGCCCCTCCTGGCTAGACGCAGTGGTTTTGTCAACCGCAGTTGTGAGATTGTTGTGGATTGGATGGTTTCGAGTCTGATGAGTGTTAACTCTTTTGTCCTACCTCTCTTATCTGAAGCCGGGTCAGCGAGGCTTTGAGGATGCTCTCGTTCTCTTTTAGCGTCACTCCTCCCTTTGAGGCTTCCTCCCTTTGAAGGGCGTCGGATGACGTCAAGAAGAGTGGCGACCAGAAGGCTAGGGTGTGGCCACATCCTGGTTAGATGGAGATGGGAAAGGTGGTTTGATTGTCTCAACATGAAATCGGCAAGCAAGTTTTTTGTGGCTGATCAACCTGAATAGGCTACATGTTTTGATTGGGCTGCAAGGATTTGGTGTGTGATGGATTTCTTTCTACATGGACAATTAGAATTTTTGGTGCTTAATGTATTATTTGTATTGTTGATGTATCTTGTCTTCTGTTTTTTCAATCGTCTCAGGGCGATGTTCTTTGTAAACTCGATTGTTTCATTTAATAGAAATGAGTGAATTCAGGTGGGTAACTCCCACTGTAGTTTCCCTATATAAAAAAAAAATCAGACCTGTGCAAACTGTGAGAAACTCGCAAGTACATCCCGCAATGTTTGGCCTAAGAATTGCCTCCAAGATTCGTTTCCACAATTGTCTGAACATGCTATTATCAAGCAGACTGGAGTATTCAAATTCAAACCAGAACTAGCTTCTCAAATGGGTAAAATATCGGAGCTTATTCATGCACAAGCACCCCATCGAGGAGGAGGCAGTAACAGAAACTCGAAAAGAAGTGAGGAAATAACAGAGGTGCAGACGAGAGGGGGAGGATCAGAAGGTAGTCCTCTTACCGTACCGAGAAGGAATATGGTGACCGCGAGAGGGCTCGAAGCCCCGGCGTCCCGCGGCAGCAACTTCTGTAGACATTCTCGTTCACCGCCGTCGCCTTTCATGGCCGTCGTCCTCATCTTCTGGTCTTCGAGAGGAGGAAATGAAGGGCACGCCTCTTCAGCCACACACAAGCAGGCCACCAAAAGAAGTAGGGGCAAGGCAGCTTTTGGCTCTGCTGTCGGGTACCGTGAAAAGATTTTTTTTTTATGAAACCCGTGAAAAGAAATTTACTGAGCTATATAATCCGAACGCTTGCAATGGGCCAGGCGAAACGGATGACTACCTACTCCTGGATGCAATGATTAACAAATGAAAAAGGCAATTAATGGTTGGGTTAAAGAACCTCGAGCGCCACACAACTTTTGACTAGATGACCTGCCCCTCTTCTTTGCCGTTAAGAAAAGCTTTTTTAGTGGAACCAATTTTAAATTGTTCTTTAACCTCACTCTTGCAATATCATTGGATCCTTATCCAACGGTTGGGCATTCTTGCCGAGGGGGAACACACACACTGTGAGGTTAGCTTCCTCCAGTACGCATCTCCCTGAGCACCCTGAGAAGAGAGGAGCAGAGGAGGACGACGGATTGGCCGCCTCCATGTTTGGAGGATCGCAGGAACAACATGACGGGGCACTTCCCGTCACCGGAGGTGGACAAATCAGGCTGCCGGCTCCTCCCCAATGCTCGCACTGCTACTCGGGCGACACCGTGTTCGTCTTGATCGACGACTTCCCCGTTGGCTTGCTGATCTTGTGCAACAGGTGCCGCGTGTTCTTCGCCTCGGTCCCTCTCGCCGTGGTTCCGGCCTTCTCTCTAGCTGCTGACCATCGTGTAAGCAATACTCAGAATTCTTTCCTTCGTCAGTTGTAACGTCTTTGTCTAAACACTTTTTGTCTCGTTCCTTATGAGTGCAGCAGGAGCCGCAGCCTCGGAAGCCCCAGGCAGCTATCTCGGCCCCAGGAGATGGAGACGAGATGCAAACAAGCACTTTCCCCTGGCTCGGCAGTGCCTCCGCAGCCTCGGCCTCTCCCGCCGTGCCTCTTCAGCCTCGGCCCCTCCCGCCCATACTCAACATTCTGAATGAATACACAAGAACCCGTGCTAACCAGTTTATTCCCGTAAGGATGGATACACATTTCATTACATCAAATTTCTTTTCTTTTTTTTTTTTGACATTGACTCAGATTTGTTTCATTTTGCTACAGTACTTTTTTTTTTGAATGATTGTGTTTTTACATCTAGTTTGCATTTTAATTACGGTTTTACATCTTTTTTTATTAATTTTGCGATTTTACCCCTGGTAGGGTCTGCAGCCTCAGCCTCTCCCGCCGATACTCAACATTCTGAATGAATACACAAGAACCCGTGCTAACCAGTTTATTCCCGTAAGGATGGATACACATTTCATTACATCAGATTTGTTTCTTTTTTTTTTTGACATTTACTCAGATTTGTTTCATTTAGCTACAGTATTGTTATTTTTTTAATGATTGTGTTTTTACATCTAGTTTGCATTTTAATTGCGGTTTTGCCCCTCTTTTTTTAATTTTGCAATTTACCCCTGGTAGGGTCTGCAGCCTCGGCCTCACCCGCCGATACTCAACATTCTGGATGAATACACAAGAACCCGTGCTAACCAGTTTATTCCCGTAAGTATGGATACACATTTCAAACTCAGATTTGTTTCTCTATTTTTTTTTTGACATGTACTCAGATTTGTTTCGTTTTGCTACAATAGTGTTTTTTTTGAATTATTGTGTTTTGTACATCTGGTTTTCATCTCAAACGCGATTCCGCAAAGTTAAAAAAGAGAGGTGTTGCGGTCGTCGCTGTTGCTTTGTTGGTTCCTGTTGGTTCCTGCTGGTTCCTGCTCCTCTGATATCCTTGCTCGCGCCTTTGAATAAAGTTTCCCACCGATGGTCTTTCTCGGTGTGGATTTTGGAAGCTTGTTTTCCATGAACGACGACGAAGGAGTGAGGATCCAGCGTTCTCCGTCGTTCGGTACAAGCTTCGTTGTTGCTGAATCCTGGGACTCTTTTGCCGTGTTAGCTTCTGGTTGTGCCTCTCACGCGTGGAGCCACAATGGGATGGCGACGTCCCCGTCGCACATCAGATTCCAGAATCTGGCGATCTCTTGATGGACATGATCTTACAGCTGAGTCTCAGATGTAGGTTTTGTAGTGTGCGTGCATGTGTTGGTGTGTGTGTTTACGGTGCTGACATATGTATGTACATGAACAGATACTACATCTTGTACTCAGTTTGAGAGGCTTAAGAAAAAAGCTCTCTGGTTAGCGAGTTAATATTGTACTAATGCCTAGGCGGGGCTTGTGTGGCGGCTAGCAAAAAATTTCTTCTTCATGTTGTAAATGTTCCAATGGCGGAAGCGCAGGCGCATGGTATTGCTCCTGGCTCAGCATATAGGAGCTAATGTTTTTACTATACAATCTGATTGCATGCAGGTGGAGGAAACAATGAACTTTAGAGGAGTTTCTACTGCAGACTTATGGAGGGGCTTCGAGATGGTTTCCATGGAACATTCTATGATAGAAGCTAATCAGGTTGCCCATGCCATTCACTTGTAGAATAATTATACTCCACACATAGGTTCTCTGTTAAGGAAAAACCAGGCTTCACATGCTTATGGAATCATGAAGATTCCATTTTGCTATGTTTACTTTGTCTATAAATTTCTTTGACTTGATGTCTGATTCTTCAATTTCACTTTGCATAGAGCACTTGCACTTTGAGAGAAGACTTAACTAACAATCACATTACTTTGTTTTATGTAGTTTCCATGAGTAGGTAGTGAGAGCGGTCTTGCATCTTTGTGGTATGGGTAGGCATGGTTAATTGATGGTTAAATTATTTGGGTACTGTCGTAGAAGGTATTTTTCATGTTTGAAAATTGTTTTTTTTGTTGGAGTGCTAATTTCTTCAAATAGAAAACGCTCATGAAGATTACACATTTAACTTGATTACATTGGCTTAGTTTTCTATTTGATTACATGGAGATAGCTAAAGAGTATTTATATATCCGATGGTTTAGTCATGCTTTCTCGTTACTCTAGGTCACCAACAGTGGAGATGCTTACATTACAATAGACAGCGACACAGATGGGGAAAGTACAGTCGTCAATGCTGATAGAGGGACCACAGGAAACACAAATGAACCGGTGAGCTGCTGCCTTTGATTGTCCTTAACAATTTGGCAAGGGTTTTGTGCAGATATGTATGTGACCTTTCTAGATTTTTTGTTCATCCTAGTAACGTTCTGTATACAAATCATTCCACCTAATTAGTTCCTGCCGCATGATGATGTTGTATCTGATCTCTGCTTGCTTTTTTTTGACCAAATGATTAGTTGACTGGTAGTCATATAATTTAGTTGACTAGTAGTCATATAACTTATGCAATCCATATATTGCCCTCTATGGGGGCTATTATCAATACATGTCATATTCATAACAGTCGAATTGAATGCGTGTGGTAAATTGAATTATCAGTGGGAGTTGCGAGCAAATGAAGTGGGGGAGAAGATGGAATTGTTTTCACCTTGTTCTTAGAGGTCAAAATGACATCTAACTATATAAGTATTTATTGCCATTAAAAAGAATTGACAGAGTTACTGCTTTATTAAATGTTGTTTCGTGAGTAGGTACCAGGAGCAGTTTTGCGCCTTCGTGGTATGTGTCAACATGATTAATTGATAGTTAAATTATTTTGGAACTTTCTCATAAGATATTTTTCATGTGTGGAAAGTGTTCTCTGATAGACTGCTAATGTCTTGAAATAGAAAGCAAACGTGCAAGATCAACTTGATTCATTGCGTTTATTTTCTATTTGATTACATACAGATAGTTAAAAAGCAGTTGGTCTGATGGTTTAGCCGTGCTTTCTCGTTACTCTAGGCCACATACAATGAAGACACTGGCAATACAACAGAAAACAACACAGGTGGAGGAAGGACTGTCGATGGTAGGGGGGCCAACGGAAACACAAATGAATGGGTAAACTGCCTTTGATTTTCCTTAACAATTTGGCAAGTATTCTGTGCAGATTTGTATGTGACCTAGCTGGTTCCTGTCGATGATATTGCATCTCATCTTTGCTTCTTTTTTGGAGAGAACTGGTTAGGTGACTAGTAGCCATATAAGTAGTACTTCTGGTTTTGTGCTCCCCATTTTCAGATAGATGTTATTTGATAAACTTGATTTTATTATCGGATATGTAGATGATTACAGTGCCCTATTTATTGTCAGTAGAACTTGTTGGATTGAATGAGTGAGCGTGTTAGATTGAGGTGTTATTAGTTGGAGAGTAGAGTAAATGAAGAGGAGTAGAAGATGAAGTGTTGTCACCTTAATGGTCAAAATGAATCTAAATATTGATGTATTGATTTCCATTCCAAAAAAATGGCAAGAGTAGCAATCTAATGACTAGCACAACTTGCAGTGGCTTGAAAATGATAACTGAAATTAGTGCAATTTGTGGATTCTAAGTTTCGTAAAGCCATGGATTTGACGAAACTGACTCTTAAGTTTTCCTGAAACCAGCCGGAGCTTACTGTAAAATAAACTATATTTTTTTCCTGTTACGCAGGACCCTATGAATGTGCAAGCATTAGCTGTGCTGGGAGTATTTCTCACCGCTGCTGGTTTGAGCTGGGAAGCATATCCTGTCATTGAGAAAGCTGCCGGTCCTAAGTTTGCGCCACTCGTATACGGCTCTGTGTGCGTGCCTGTCATTCTCTTGGGAGCTGCCGCTATTGTGGCTATGGCGTCTACCAAGTCACCGAAGGTTTTCAAGTATTCCATGCTGCTGTCCATTGTCGTTACTATTGGTCTGGTCATTTTTGCCTTATTCTCTCTGATTTTCTGTTGAAGAGAAGCAAGAGAGACTGTTCGAAAGACGTGACGAGCATTCTTTTTTTTCTTTTTCTTTTTTTTGACGGGGAGGCCATTCTGTTTATGGCTTATTCTCTTTCTATTGAAGAGAAGCAAGAGAGACTGTTGGAAAGACGTGACAGCCATTCTTTTTTTTTTTTTTAATCTCTCATACCTGAATATAAATGTAGTATCTGTTCATGTACATTCAAGGAGACGCAACGCAACTCACTCGAACACACACGAACACCTACACCTATACCCTGAAAAGAATCCGCGTCCCTCAATAGATAGACGGAAAAACCGATGCACGACTGTCACCACGCGGTGAGAGGTACAGGGGAAAAAGCAAACTCTCCATAACACTCCACAAGCTCAAACGGCGACGGCGGAGAGAAGTACGTCGTCGAGACGGCGAAAGCTCGGGAGATTTATTCCACTAGACAGCCATTCTGTTTATGGCTTCAAGACTCTGTAGTGTTGCTCCCTCAGTACAATACAACCTGACAATAACTTCAACAAGTATGTCACGCTGCTGTCCATCGTCGTTATTATTGGTCTGGCCATTTTTGCCTTATTCTCTCTTATTTTCTGTTGACGAGAAGCAAGAGAGACTGTTCGAATGACGTGTCGGCCATTCTGTTTATGGCTTCTAAGACTTCGTAGTGTTGCTCGCTCATTACAATACAACCTGACGATAACTTGTGCTGGTCAGTACATAAAATTGCGTATGTTTGGGTGACACGTGCAACACTGTTGGAGTTGATCTCCACTAATAGCAGAGATTAAATTGACATTATATTTAAGTTTAACCACCTGGGATAACAAGTTAACTAAACGTGACTCATACTAATGCACGACACGTACGTGGCTAAAACACTCAAAACAATATCTTAAGTGAATAATAAAAACATTTTATGACTATAATTTTAAAACAGTGGCAGAATTTTTAAAACAGTAAGATACAAGAAAAATATTATACATTCACCCTATCAATTTTATAAGACGCAAGACAAAAGAAAACTAAAGAGATATTTTAGTTCATTATCATCATAAATCAATAAATCCTATAACATAGTACAGAGATAAGTATCAATTAGGACCACATCATTGTTTACAAAATCAAAAGTCTGCTCATCAATTGATGAATTGGCTAAATGTACATGCCATTTGGATAGCACAAGTGAATAGCAATTGTGAACACCCTTCATGCTGATTTCAATCAACAGCAACTCACTCTTTCACGGGAGCACCATTACAGAGCATTGCAACCATATACATGGAACGAAAATGATCACTTTAATGCTTTTGTAATGCACAAATGAACAAATCAGGCATATAACTCATAAATGAAAACCTGTCTGTTACTGAAAATGAACTCCGATAATAATATCATTTGAACTCCATTGTCACAGACACATCTACCACAGGTAGAGTTCACTATGGAGGAACAAAAGGAACCATGCCACTCTGTTCAACATATATAATAAACTGTGAAGAAATCAAGATATCATCTCAGAATTTTGGTTCTACTAACATGAGTGCAAGAGAGGGAGAGTTGCAATTTCCATTGTTCATTAGGACATGGTAAAAAGTACAAACTGCAAAAGCGTATCACCAGACATCCTCTGCAAGTTCTTGTTTATTTCCACTACCACATCCTCTATGTCTCATTCAGTCATTCAGATTGGTTGCGCAGGTGATAGGATAAGGTAGCAGAACCATGTTGATGCCTTCCCTTTACTTCGTTCTCTAAATAATTACTCCCTCCGGTTTTAAATTGTTGATGTTTGACCATTTTTGAGTTACGTTTGACCATTCGTCTTATTCAAAATATTTTAGCAATTATCATATATTTCATTATGATTAGTTTCATTATTAAAGGAAATTTAAATATAACCTATAAGTTTGCATATTTGAGCTAATATTTTGAATAAGACGAATGGTCAAACGTAACTTAAAAAGTCAATGGTGTCAACAATTTAAAACCGGAGGGAGTATGTGACAAGCATTTACGGTTAAGCTTGTAATTGCACAAGGAGCTAGTAAAATTGAAGAAATCAAACTGAGCTAGGGCATCAAGAATCCATCAGAGTTTCTAAGGGTTAAAGTTCCACCTTGAAAGTCTAGGCAAAATCAATTTTGTAAATTATGAAGATAGATGGTAACAATGCTGATAAAAGAGATGTACCAACTCACGGCAGCGGATCTGAGTGGGGGAGGGCATGGGCGCCGAGGCGCGGCGGCTAGATCCGGGCGGGGTGCTGCTGGAGGCGGCGACCGGGAGTGGCTGCGAGGTCGTGGCGGGGAGCGGTGGTCTTCTTCACGTCAAGCTTGGTGGCAGTCGTGGTCTGGCCATGGCCGGCTGCCGGCCCTGCACTCCGACGAGGCGTTCTCAGCATCCTGGCGGAGATGGTGTGTGGCGCGTGGGTGTCCGACCCTCTGCTGGTTGTGAAGCTCCGGTGGCGTTCATGGCGCAGGTGGCAGCCGTGGGCAGCGATTTCGTCGGCGATTGGCGGCGAATCCGCAACCATGGCGGTCGGATTAAGGTCGCAGGAGGGCAGATCTGGTGGCGGCCTCGCCGTTGGTGCGGCGCGTGGCGTGCAGCGGTGCTGGTGGCCTCCATGGCGGAGGCCTGGTGCTCACCACGCGTAGCGGCGGCGGCTCCTTCTGCGAGGGCGTGAGGCTTCTATGTGTGACGGCGACGGCGGTCTCCATGGCGGAGGGCGTGGTTCCCGACATGCGGCAGCGATGGAAGCCACCATGCGGAGGTTTGGCCTGCCCGTTGATGGCGGTGTGGGACAGCGGTTGGTCGGGGATGGTGTTGGCGGCGGGCGGAGCTCGTCGCCGTTGGTCGAAGTCCTCTCCTTTTGGTACGTGCTGTCTCGAGGAGGAGCTGGGCAACCCGGTGGTGTGGCGGCGGCGAAGTTTCTCCTCGTGGTCCCTCCGGCGGGTGTGGACAGGTTGGGTGTCCTCAAGTGCACTTGGCAATTCTTGCCGGTGCCGGCAACATCGACATCTTCGGATGCAGACTACCTCGTCGGGGGTGTTGTCATGGTGCTTCTTGGATATCTAGGGAGGTTCTCTGGGTGAAAACCCAATTCCGGATCTCCGGATGGGCGGCGGCGGCGGTTTAAATCGTCGTGTTCTCCTTGGGGCGTCGTCTTGGAGGCCTCCAAATAAGTCTACGTGGTCACAATGGTCGCAGGTTCGAATGGTGGTGATCGTCTTCTTCGTGTCGGCGGCTCTTTTGTTAGGTGGTTTGTGTCGGTTGTGTGTGCGTCTCATGTACTGTCTTCTTTCTTGGTGTGTCGCGGAGTCGTTGCTCTTCTTGAGCAGCGACTCATTGTAATTTTCTAACTTCTTCTTAATAAAATACATGCAATGCATGTTCTAGAAAAAAACTTCAGCTTAGCGCAAATGGCCAATATGTAAACCTTGCCACTTAACTAGGTTTGGAGATACAAATTTGTAATAATGTGCCCTGTTAGTGACTTGCCGGTTGTGGACTCTTCGCCTTGTATTACCATTATACAACAAGTGTATCAATTACTTTGTTGCACAATATTTAGGCCCTGTTTGTTTCAGCTTTTCAGCTGGCTTTTTTAGCTGAAAAGCTGGCCAGCTGAAAAGCTGAAACAAACAGCAAACTTCTGATCTGGCTTTTGAAGTGCTGAAAAGCTGATTTCTGATGAAATGAACTAAAAGCTGAAAAGTTTGCTGATAGCTGCTTTTCTGACTTTTGACATGCTGAAAAGCTTAATATATATTACAAAAGCCAACATTATAAATCTAACAGACAGTTTTTCAGCTACTCAAACAGCCAACTTTTCTAAAAGCTCAAAAGCTCCAGCTCAAACAAACAGGGCCTTAGGCTGTGTTTCGTTAGACTTTTTTTGACTTTAGCTTTTCAAAAAAGTTAATAGCTCAACCAAAGGGGTTGGCTTTCAACAAAAGTCACAACAAAAGTAACTTTAGACTAATTCATTTCTGAAAGGAGGTAAAAAAATGCTTTTTTGAGCTTTGGCTTGACAATATTGAAAAAATTAACCACTGCCACCGGTTATGAACCTACCGCTTCTTTCATTCTTCTTTCTATTTTTCTTCCCCCGGCGGCGGCGGCGCTGCCGGCGCATCCCTTCTCGCCAGCGGCCGGCCTCTCCCCTCCTCCTCGCCCCCAGGACGTCGGCATCGCGGTGGCGCAGCCCGAACATCTCCTCGCCGGCGCAGCGTGAGGCGGGCTCGATCTGCAGCCGCTCCCCTGGTCTCCTGCTCAAGGCGCGCCCCACTGGACCCCCTTACTCGCCTCTCCAGTCAAGATGGTGCACCTCCTCGATGTCCTCCAACCCCACCAGTAGCTCAACCTTCCATGGCCGCCCTTCTTCAAAATCAGCCGCCATCCACACGGTTCTGATCTGAAATCTAGCATCAAATGGTTGCGCCATAGCCAAGGATTCGATTCCCCTACTTTTTAACCACTATTTCTCCTTCTTCCCCAACCAATTTGAGCCTCCTGAACATCACCCATGGCGGAGTGCAGCTCTGGAAGAACGACATTGAAACATCTTTTGCGAAAAGGCCCTCAATAAACTTATAACTAATCATAGTATTGTTTGTCTTGATGATTTTATAGAAAACCCCAGGAGTTAACAGAATTTCCAAGTAGATTTGTAATCATATGTTAATGGTCAATGCAAAATTTAAACAAATTAAGTTTTCCTTTATAAAAGTGAATCAACACATTAAAAAATAAGTTTTTTCTATAATAATCATTTACATGTTAATCTCTAAACAAGACATTGTTTTACATGTAAATATGTGAACCACACATTGTGTAACAATCAATTTGCATACAAATTGTCTCTCGGAACTTTAGGGGCATTACAGATATTTTGACAATTTTTTCACAGCCACAGCTACTTCAACCAAACGGCTTTCAGCTTTTCCACAGCTCACAGCAGCTTTTTTCACAGCTCACAGCCCACAGCAGCTTTTTTCACAGCCACAGCACAACCAAACACACCTAGAGTATAAAGCACATGTGTGTCTCGTACATGCTCCGCGTGCGAGCTTCTCAATTCCGAAACCATCCACGCTTCACACATGGCTTTATCAGCATCGTCATCCTCCGGAATTATGGCTAACCTAGCAGAAGATACACGGATGCACTCGCAGAGCCAGGAGTCGGCCAGCCGGGGCCGCGGCACCCCCTGCCTGGTGCAAATTTTCAGGCAGGTGATGTATTTGATGGCTATTAGTACTGGAGGCCAGCCTAGAATGAAGGAAAAAGTGCTTAGCTAACTAACATCTGCTCGTTTCTGACCTTTATGCTCAGCTGTAGACGTGCATCAACCTGCTGCACCATATTATGTCCTTCTCTTCTCTACTTTTCTTTACTGTGTTCTCGGCGTTCATCTAAATTAAACATGCTAGATGCCGGACGGCAGCAAGTTTAATTTTGCTAGCTTTGAACTGACCCCTCTTTAGTTTTGTGCCTGGCTCCGCCACTGACGGATGAAGGTTACGAACCAGAACGGCACCTTTGCAACATGGAAGCAACCGGCTTCTTGCATTCATCCTCCAATTTCATTCCTGTGTTTTCTTCGTTCAGTGTGTGTTTGGTAGGCTCTTTTAGTTTTAGTTTCTCGCAACAAACTGAAGAAACTGTAACAATGGACTTTAGTTCATCTCAGAAATATGGGAAACCTTACCAATCTGTTTCAGTTTCTATGAGCAGAAATAGAAACGTTTTTCAGTTTCTATTCAGAATAAAAAAATGAATCGGGTTGTATAAAAAAAAACTAGTTCGTGGATTTCATTCTGTATTACTCTAAACTTCGTCGCTTTAATTTAGTTAACCTCCGAGTCGAAGACCATTTTTTGGGTTCAAATTGTTGTAATAATAGATTCCGAGTAGCGTCGCATTGCCGATGAGGAAGAACAATCACAAGAAAGTAGACAATGGAAGACACATTGTAAGGTTGAGCTTTCTCTTTATTCGGTTTGTTCGGCAGGCTGTTTTGCAGCTGTTTTACTGTACCGGATGCTGAAGAAATAACTACGAACACTGTAGTTGCTGCTAAAGAAATAACTGGAACACTGTAGCTCCTGCTTCGCAGCGAGGCGAACAAGCTGATTATTCTAAATAAAGCTGGTGATTACAATACTTGGGTACTCCACTATTTATACTCGTGGGAGGCTCTCTTATTCTTAGTAAGAGAGCAACTCTTTGGTAAATTACACACACATTGGCCTAAGAGTTGGATAGATTCTTCTACAACTTCCTTTTTTAGTCCAACTAGAGTTATTATTATAACACAAACAATGAAAATATGCTTAGTAAGTTTTATTTTGATGCAATTTCCGTCCGGTTTTTAATTATGGCGTTTGGAGAACTTGCTTAGATCTATCCACGTCATCAATTAAAAGTTGGATCGGTGGGAGTAATAGACAATTTGGACCCCGAGAGATGCGCCAACTTGCGATTTTGAGGGTTGGTGATGTTGACATGCATAATGCGTGGCATAATTGAGTTGTCCTAATAACATCTACTGAAGAGAAAATAGAGATTGGAGACCTTTTATTTGATTATATGATATTCTACTAAAAAAGAGATAAGTGTAACATGATAAATGACTTGACCGCGGCTGAGTCGCCTAGTCTACAACTAAACTGATACTAAGAGGGTGTTCGTTTTCAGGGGTCTAAATTTTAGAGGGGTCACATCAAAGAGAATTTTGTTATTTAGAAATATTAAATAAAGTTTAATTACAAAACTAACTGCAGAACCCCGGGTCTAATTCGCGAGATGAATCTAATGAAGGTAATTAAGTCTTAATTAGATGATGATTACTATAGCATCACGGTAGCAAAACATAGATTAATTAGGCTCATTAGATTCGTCTCGAAATGAGCATTCATCTGTCAAAAAGGTTTTGTCATTAAATTTTATTTAATGCTCCTAAATGATAAGATTCTCTTTCATTTTAGAGATCTAAAATTTAGAGGGGGGAAATGAACACCCCCTAAGACTGACTACAACAGTCTACCCAAATATCACTTGTACCTTAAAATAGATGTGAAAACATACAAAATCGTTCTCCAACAGAGTGCCCTCAAGTCCAACCCATTTTCGAAGCGAAACGACGGAGGACCGAGCGAGACGGACGCGATCGAGCCTCCTCGCCCTGCTGCCGCCATCGCTCCCTCCTACCTCGTGCGTTCCGGCAGCGGGGCGGGATTTGAATGCACCCGTGAGTGGGCGGCGGCCAGCGAGTAATAGAGGTGGCGGCGGCGTCTTCTGGGGCGGCGCAAGGGGAAGGAGAAGCCCACCGGCGCCGAAGATTGGTGCTATCCGTTTGGAAACAAGGTCCGATTTCGACGGAGATTATCGAGCAATTTCGCGTGAAGATCGTACTATGGCGGCGATCCAACGCGTCAGCGTCGCCCTCCCCCCGCACCGTCCTGGCAGCAGCCCGTGCGCGCCCACATGCGGTCGGACCAGCCCGACGGCGCTGCCACCGGGCACGCCGTGCCAGGCTGCAGCTCGAACCCGTCGGCTCCAGCCGCGGGCTGCCGGCGTTGGACAGGATGCCCGGCCACACCGCGTTCGGGCACCGGTTCACGAACGTGAGGGTTGCTTCCTCACCCTCTGCAAGAACGCACAAACAAGAACAAATCTTCAGCTTTGCGTCCTCGCCATTACTGACCACACAAGATCTCAAATCGACACAGAAAAGAGAGAAACGATTGGATTTGCACAAGTTGATTACCTCTCCACAGGACCAAGAATACAAGCACAAGAACGGCAACGGATCTTGGTACTATCTCCATTGATGCTTGTTGAGGTAATGCAGTGACGGGTGGTGGCCACTGCGAGCAAGAGCAAGAATCGTGTGCACTGACAGAACAGAGCAGTGCAGGGACGCCGAACCGCGGTGCTCAGGCGGGGTTGCGGGGGATGCGGAGGCGGATGGCGGGGGCCGGAGCTGGGGCGAGACGGCGGGGAGGAGTTGGCTGCCGGCGAGAGGAGGATGGAGGCGAGGAAGAAGAAGCCAAGAAGGTATCCTGTTGGAGATGCAACATTTTTGAGGTTGTATGTTGAAGGTTTTCAACAGTTAGGCCATCTTTGGAACGCAGGATTTTCACAGAAATTGTACAGGAATTTCACAGGAATCAGTTGACTGTTCACAGAAAAAACACAGGAATAGGAAAAAATCCCGCGTTCCAAAGGCCCCCTTAATTTGGGTTAAAGAATTAAAGGTCCTTGGGACTGTTGGAGTCAGTCTTAGATATATCTGTTAGGTTATCGGTGGAACGACGGCATGTTAGGTTATCGGTGGAACGACGGCACGTAGATCACGACAGATAACAAAAAGTAAAACTGGAATAGAGGAGACGAAATTCTTTATTGCGAAATTCTGGTGTCAGGGTACACACGAGGGGTCTTTTCAACTATTTATAAGGGGGAACCCTAACTTCGTGTTGGGCCTGGATTCGATAAAGTAGCCCACATGGACAAGGACTCCTTCTAAAAGGTGGGCCTGACCCAATTAAGAGTTTTACAACACTCTTCCTTGGGCTCTTTATCGTGATAAGTATGCCTCATAAAAACTCCTAAAAACCCAGTGGGAAAAATGAAGAAAAGAGCACATATTACCACCACTCATATTGCACACATTGCCTCGTTAAAAACCTTATTGAGAAAACTTCATGTGAAAAACTCATAAGGGAAAAAAAGTACAATGTTTTAATCTTCATGATTAATGCTTATCAATTTGCATGACTGATATGAATCATCTTCGAGATAACTCATTTAATTCGGGAATGTGATGTACTTAAGGAAGTTATCCCTCTGTTCCAAGCACTTCTCTAAGTCTTCTCATGCCAATACCACGCCGACACTTTTCGAGAGTGCGGGAAGGTAATGCCTTTGTGAACATATCTGCAAGATTGTCACAAGATCGGACATGTGTTTCTAAAATCTCTCACTGCTCTTGCATTTCATCCGTGTGGGAGAATTTACGTAACATATGATTTGTCCTATTTGATTTTACGTATCCCGATTGTATTTATGCAATACAAGCTTTATTATCTTCATAGATAATTGTAGGGGATGGAGTATACGCCACTCCACAAGTATTCATTATATGGCTTGTCATCCTCCTGAGCCAGGCGCACTCCTTTGCAGCTTCAAACAATGCGATGATCTCCAAATAATTTATCGATGTAGCAACCAATGTTTGCTTCGTTGACTTCCAAGAAATTGCAGTTCCTCCAAATAAAAACACATATCCCGTCTGAGATATTAATTTATGTGGATCAGATAAATATCCAGCATCAACATAACCCATAAGGGTTAATTCTCCATTCTTCTTGAAAAATAATCCAAGGTCTTCGGTTCCTCTCAAATATCGGAGGATTTGTTTGATGCCATTCCAATGCCTTCGAGTTGGTGCTGAGCTATATCTTGCAAGTAGATTAACAGCAAAAGCTATATCGGGTCTCGTACCATTTGCAAGGTACATCAAGGCACCGATGGCACTTAGATATGGATATTGAGGTCTCAATATTTCCTCATCTTCCTGCTTTAGTCTAAAAGGATCTTCATGTATATCAAGTGATCTCACCACCATAGGTGATCGGAGTGGATATGCTTCATGCATATTAAATCTCTCTAATACCATCTTGGTATAGTTTAAGTGATGCAAGAGTACTCCTTCGGGAGTATGTTCAAGTTGCAAACCTAAATAATATGTAGTCTTGCCCAAGTCTTTCATTTCAAATTCAGTTTTCAAGTATGAGCAAGTTTCTTCAATTTTATTGGTAGTACCAATGATGTTCAAGTCATCAACACAAACAGAGATTATTCAAAAGCCTTTCTCTGATATATTTATGAATACACATGGACAATCTTCATTCTTCACAAATCTTTTTTTCAAGAGAAATGTACTCAGCTTGTTGCACCACATTTTTCCTGATTGTTTCAAACCATATAGTGACTTCTGTAAGTTGACACTATATAATTTACGGTCATCTTCATTTGGAACTTTAATACCTTCTGGAACTTTTATATTGATTTATGTATCTAATGTTCCATATAGATATGCTGTGACCACATCCATAAGTCGCATCTGCAAATTCATATTCACCGCCATTGAGATCAAATACCGGAATGTGATTCCGTCCATTACGGGTGAGTATGTTTCTTCGTAGTCAATGCCAGGTCTCCGCATGAAACCTTAAGCTACGAGTCTCGCCTTATATCTAGTCACTTTATTTTGGGCATTTCTCTTCCGGACAAACACCCATTTGTGACCCACTGTTTTAATGCTAGTTGGTGTAAGGTTTACTTTACCAAACACTTCTCTTTTCTTTAGCGAGTTTAACTCTGCACAGATTGCTTCGTTCCACTTTGGCCAATCAGGACGCTTTTTGCATTCCTTCATTGATTTTGGTTCAGATTCCAAATCAATTTATGTTGCAATCGTTTCATCAAAGTATGTATCGACTTCAATTGTCTTTCTATTATATACCACTCCCGTCTCAACATAGTTCGTTGAATTTTCATTTTCTTGATCCTCATTATCAATAGATATATTAAGGTCAGGAATTTCCGGTATCCCCTCGTGAGTTTCATGCACATTCTCACTTTGGTTTAATTCTTCAAGTCTCACCACTTCGTGTGGATTACTTTCACCTTCTTTGGTTTTCTTTTGAGCATTTTGCTTAGGCTTCTTCTCCGCAGGACGTCTCTTATGAGCTTTAGCTTGAGCTTGTACTCTAGGCTTCTTGAGTGTCCTTGTAACCGGCTCACTCCCTCTCTTCCTAGCATTCGTTGCTTTTATGGAAGAAAGTTGGAATTCCATATATTCATTCCCTTCAAATGGGATTTCTATTCTTTCAGGAGCATTTGCTGCCGGTATATGAGACTTTACAATGTCTCTTGTGTTGGTGAAAGCTTCAGGCAATTCATTAGCAACTCTCTGCAAGTGGAGTATATTCTGAACTTCAAGTTCAGCTTCTCTAGTGCGAGGATCCATTCCTAGGATTCCTTTAGCATCTCAATCTATTTAGCGGCATTCATCTCTAGAGAGATATTTTCCTCCCCTAATGCAGGGAAATGATCTTCATTAAAGATACAATCAGCAAACCGTGCAGTATGTAAATCTCCAGTGCAGAGTTCTAAGTACTTGATTATGGACGGACTTTCATATCCAACGTAAACTGCAAGTTTCCGTTGTGCGTCCATGGCAGTTCGCTGAGGTGGTGGGATTGGAACGTATACAGCACATCCAAATCTCCGTAGATGGGAAACATTTAGTATTCTACCACGCACCAATGCTAATGGTGATTCTTCATGTGTAGCAAATGGTCGTAATTGGATAAGTGCTGCTGCATGCAACACCGTATGCCCCCAACAAGAGGTAGGCAATCAGCAATTCTGTAACAACGGGCGAGCGATCAATTTGATCCTCTTGATTAATGATTCTGCGAGACCATTTTGTGTATGCACGTGCGGTACGGAGTGTTCCACTTTGATGCCCATACTCATACAATAATCATCAAGTACCTTCGATTTAAATTCTCCAGCATTATCCATTCGAATGGATTTGATTCTATGATCTGGAAAGTGTGTCTTTAATTGTATGATCTGGACAGTCAATCGTGCAAATGCATGGTTTCTAGTAGATAATAGACATACATGGCTCCACTTCGAGGAAGCGTCTAATAACACTACGAAGTAGCGGAAAGGCCCTCATAAGGGACTAATTGGTCCGCATATATCATCTTGAATTCGTTTAAGGAATGGCATAGATTCTGTTTGAATCTTAAGCTGCTAGGGGCGAGTAATAAGCTTCTCTTTTGTGCATGCAATGCACAAGAAATCTGCTTGATTTGGAAAATCTTTTGTTTTCAAGTTATGCCCTGTTGCATTCTTCGTAATTCTCTGCATCATATTAAGGCCAGGATGACCAAGACGGTCATGTCATAGTCTATATGCTTCTTGGTTGGTAAAGATGGTCTTGAACGTAGCAAATTCTTTGTTTGGCTTAACGTACATGTAGTACAAGCCTTCTTTGATCGACGGACAACTTTCAATAATGGTCTTCTTATTTCCTTCTTTCTTGGTTATGATAAGATGTTCTTCACCTTCATCGTCATTGGTTTCTACGTGAAACCCATTTTTACGGATGTCCTTAAAGCTTAACAATGTCCGAGTTGAATCCGGATAAAGTAATGCTTCTTGGATTGTTAACCGCGTACCATTTGGTAGGACAAATGTGACCCTTCATGTGCCAACAATCTTATTGTTATTGCTAATAACAGGAAGAATATCTCCAGTGTACTTTCGAAGTGTTTGGAAATAGCAAGTGTCCCTTAGAATAGTAGCGGTGATGCAACTGTCTACGAGACAAAGCTCCTCATTCATAGTCATTTTGCTCCACAATGCTGTAATTCATATATAAGAAATGTATAAACAAAGAGAGTAATAAATGACAAATTCCACAAACTGATTTATTCAAAGCAAATGTCTTCTCTTCGAGAGATTACATAAACGAACTAATTCCTTCGAGGAATTAAACTTATTTCACTCCTATTACAAATAGATAACTAAGTAATTCATAATAGTCTTCATGACTACGCAGAATCTCCATGCACATCTTCCTCATCAATGTCCTCGTTCATGAGATCATTGTCCAACTCCAGGTCAGTGGATTTGCTTGGTGATGCATGGCCCATTGGTGCCTTTGTTGTTGGCTGTATGCCCTCAACAAAGTTAGTCTCATGCTGAGCGAGCTTCTTTTTGAGGGATTTGTATAAGTCAACATACTTTTGTGGTGTTTCACATATTTTGGACCAATGGCCATGCATACCACACCTATGGCAACCATGATCCTGTTCACCGTACGCTCCCCCTGAAGGTGTCTTCTTTGACTTCCCTTTCTTGTAGGGTTGTTTTGAACTTTCGGAGGTGTGCTTGGCGACGCTTTGGGAGCACCTTTACCCTTATTATTATTCTTCTTCTTCTTATTGAAGGATACGGCATTCGCTTCATGCGGTGCCAATGAGCCAGTAGGACGATTCTTATGATTCTCTATGATCAATTCGTCCTCCACCTGATCTTGCTGCAATGCATTACTCAGGGCGACATAGATTTCATAATTCTCTTTCTTGTACTGGCGGCTCACATGAGTGAACTTAGGATGAAAGGTGGAGAGAGTCTTGTTAATAAGATCCTTTTGTGTAAGCGCTTTGCCACATAGCTTCATGCGTGTGACAATCCCATAAAGTGCGGTGTTGTAATCCTCCACAGTCTTGTAGTCTTGGTAGCGTAGGTTTTGCCATTCACGCTCAACCTTGGAGAGTAAGACAGTTTCAATCTGCTCAAAGCGTTTCTGCAATGAGTCCCACAAGACTTTTGGATCACGTTCCGTCATGTATTCACTTTTCAAAGTAGCACTTAAGTGGTGACGCAAGAAATGCAAAGCCTGCGCCTTCTCCACATCTGTTGCAGGAGTGTCTCGCAGAACAGTCTTTAAAAGATCTTTGCTGCTTAGGTGGATCTCCGCATCGAGTGCCCATGACAGGTAGTTGCTTCTATGAGGAGTCAACACTTCAAATTCTCTCTTCACGAGGTCAGACATCTACAAGATATCATGGTGCAAGGATTATTTCATATATCCAAGTAATAGGGAGCATAAGCATAACAAAAACTACGTGTTTATGTTATAATATTGATATTTTTATATAATATCACCAAAATCTAGGGTGTTATATGTAAAAATAACACAATCCAGCGAATTTTCTATTTTTCTGGTAATTTTCGGAATATCCATGTCAATTTTCGTAATTAACAGGATTTTTTCGTAATTTTTAGATATTCCAAAGATTTTCTGGTAATTTCCAGACATCCAGAGGATATTTTCATAATATTCAGTAACTCTCGAGGGCTTCTGCGTAATTTTTAGAGTTTTCGAGTATATGCTCGTAATTTCTGATATCCTGAGGACTTCTTTGCTATTTTCAGAATGGCGCAAGGGTGCCGTCGCGATTTCTGAAAACTTCAAGTATTTTTCATAAAAATGCGCTGGAGTATATTTAGGGCCGAAACCCTAGCTCCTTCCTCACTTTCTTCACTTCTCCTCCCACCAGCCGCCGCCTCCTCTTTCTTTCTTCTTTCTCTTCTCTTCTTCCTTTGCTTCCATCTAGATCCGGCCATGGGGGATGAATCCCGGAGCCATGGCGCACTTAGCTCGCCATCCAGGCCGGCGTAGCGCGGCGCGGCAGCCTGCGCGGTGCAGCGGCTTCGTGCCTGCGCGCGGCGTGGCGGCCCATTCGCGGTGCAGCGGCTTCGTGCCTGCGCGCGGCGCGGCGGCCCATGCGCGGTGCGTGGCCAGAGCCATGGCCTGGGCGGCGCGTGGCCGGGCCGGGCTGCTGCGCAGCGGTGTGGCTCGCGGTGGCCGGGCCCGCGGCTGCGCGGTTTGGCGACCGGAGCCTGAGGCCGGGTTGTGGCGGCGCAAGGTGGCGGCTGCCTGGCCGGGCGGCGCATCTCGGTCGGGGCCAAGGTGGCGGCTCGCCCCCGTCGGTTGCTGAGGCCCAGTGGAGGTCTGTGGCCGTGGATCCGGCGTGCAGTGGCCGGAGTCCGGTGGATCTGGCGCGGGGTGACCGGAGTCCGATGGATCCGTCACGCGGTGGCCGGGTTCGCGATACGTCGACTTTGCGGCCCGTGGCAATTTTTCTTCTTTTTTTTTTTCAGATCTAGGGTTAGGGTGTGACCCAATTCCCTCTCTGTTGGATGAACTCGGCGACGTTGCACCGTATCTGTGCCGGACTTCGTGCCGGATAGGATTAGTGTTCTTCGAATCTCGATCTGTTTTTTCTTGTAGATCTCGCCGGATGTTTTTCTTTTGATGTAGATCTGAGGTCGGCGCGTTGCGCCTTTGCTTGCTGGTGCCGAACTCCGTGCCGGTTAGGGTTAGGGTTCGTCATGAACCACCCTTTTAGATCTAAAGAACTCAGCTCTCCGGCGACGTTGCACCGGAGGCTTTGTTCCGGCGACGTTGCGCCTGATTTATTGTTTAGTTTGTTCTTGATGGATCTATCCGGGCGGTATATTGCTGGCCCTTTGCATCATGGACAGATTTTGACTGCAAAAACATATTGTAGTTCACCACCTATCACCATCTATCTATTGGGCGAATTCCTTGATTACAGCGTGGCGGAATGATAGATAACAAAAAGTAAAATTAGAATAGAGGAGACGATATTTTTTATTACGAAATTTTGATGTCAGGGTATAGGGTTTTTTTAACTATTTATAATGGGAGAATCTTAATTTTGTGTTCTTTTTAACTATTTATAATGAGGAAATTTTAATTTCGTGTTGGGTTTGGATTCGATAAAGTAATCTATATGGATCAGGACTTCTTCTTTTAGAATGTGAGTCTGACCTAATTAAGAGTTTTATAACAATATCCTACTAAAGAAAAGATAAGTGTAACATGATAAATGACTTGACCGCGGCTGAGTCACCTAGTCTACAACTAAACTGATACTAAGTCAACTAATACCATGTGATTACAGTATAGAGTAGAAGAAACTAAACTATTGTAATACTAGCACCGTGTGATTCCATTAGAGCATGGAGCAGATGAACTAAATGGTCGCGAATCAGAATGGCATCTTCGCAACACATGGAAGCTACCGGCTTCCTTTCTTTCCCGTGTTGGTAAATTATCTTGTCTCCGAAAACATGGAAACAAGGCTACCAAGCCCTAGATTGTGCTTGTGAAGAGAACAACGCTCTGTAGGATCCAGCCAACCGCCACAGGTCCTCCTCAAGTCACTATTGGGGCATGTATAATGCATGGTACTTCGAACAAGTGCTGAAGGCAAAAAAATCATTAAGCACATGTACAATAATCCTTTTCTAGCTACAACGCAAAAGACTGTTTAAAATTGTCTAACCACCTTGCTAAACACCTTAAGCACCAGGGGTTAAGCAAGCACCTAGTGTTAAGCATAATCTGGTTCTTTTGGCATAATCACCCCTATAAGCACTTCCAGTGTTTAGCTTGTGCTTCCTACGCTCTGACATAGCTCTAACGTTTCTTTAGAGAACCGGCCAGAAGCTATGCCAAACAGAATCCAAGTGTCTGCCACAAAAAATCAATTTTGTGTGTTATTGGTTTTCCAACGGGTTGTAAAAGCATGTTTCATATTGACATGGTCGTATCGGTCACTTTAACTGAGTAATGTGCTGGTCAATTAATCGCACAAGCTTATTATATTGGCGAGATAGTACCAGCGACAGAGGTTCGAGTAAGAGCAAGGATTATAGTTTCGCCGGCTGCGGGCGAAAGAAACGCCAGCTCATAGAGTTGTGATGGCGGGCCCTACTAGTATTTAATATTTTTTTTTCCTCCACCAGCAGTGCCTAGTGAATAAGGCTGACTCCAACCCACTACCCAAATGTCACTTATATCCGAAAATGGGTGTTAAAAGATGAAAAAAAGTTTTCCAACGGAGAACCCAAACGCCTATCCATTTTCGGAGCCGCACGGGGGAACGACCGAGAACTGGGACGCGAGAGCGCGTCGACCCAGCGTCCCCGCGTGCTTGTGCCCGCCTTCTCGCCCTCTGCCGCGCCATCCACCCCCCACCTCCGTCGAGACCACGCCACCGCCGCCGCGCATAGGCTGCCGCCCGCGCAGGCGCCGAGGCCCGCTACCGCGCCGGCGGTGCCGTGGCCTCCACCATCAGCCACGCGCAGCACCAGCAGGCGCAGCTAGACGATGAGCAGGGCGGAGCTGCGCGAGATCTTCCGCTCCTTCGACCGCAACGCCGACGGGTCCCTAGCCCAGCTCGAGCTCCTCGCCGACCGCTCCACGTACTCCGCGGCGATGTTCTCAAAAAAAAAAATCAATCTTACGTACGTATACGGTGTCATCGCAACCGCTTCCGTTTCCCTACGCACGATCAAAAAATTCACAATGCAGCCGCCACCTCAGCGTGGCCTTCGCATCTGGCGACAAGCGTCATGGCGACTCCAAGAACCTTGCTGTTGGAACTTTTTTCATTTTGGCGTGCATAGTTTTATTTAGCGCTGTTGGAACCTTTTTCATTTTCATGTTGCTATATTAATAGCTCAAATATGCTTATTTGCTCAGTACTTTCTTTTGAAATCTCAATATAATTACGGAGATGTATTGATTGAGGCATTTTTTTGTTAAACATAGCCAAACCCAATGGGGACCCGTTGGGTTTCGGGTCCCCGACGGGTACGGGTATGGGTACTGTTTTGCACCCGCAAAGGTTCGAGGGTACAGGTTTAGCTTGGGGCCACGGGTTTTGTAATGGGCGGGTTTCTATATTACCCGTCCCAAACCCGGCCCATTGCCATCCCTAATTCCACCATGGTGGCCACGTGCTTGGCATCATTGGGTAGTCCACTGCTGCTCGAAGTCTCGCGACTTGCAAATCATTGGGCGTCCGTGGCGCCAAGGCCAGGCTAAGGCCGCATCTCCCCGCTCCTCTTCCTTAGTGCGGCCCCTTCGATCTCCCCCTCTCCCAAATTTTGCAAGAAATAGGATGCAAGAAGTTCAGATCAAGATGCAAGAAGCAAATCGAACAAGCAAATCGAAAAAGCGGCAAATCAAGGTATCAGACTTCTTCCCGTCTCCAACCATGAAGCAGGAGTTGCATCGTCAAATCGAACAAGCAAGAATCAAAATTGAATAAGAAATACTCCAAATCAAGTAGCTAGCTCGCCGAATCAGACTACATGAACTCCAGATCGGCCCTTCACCGACCACCGCGCGCGCCGAGATTCGCCATTGCCGTGACGGGGATGTAGGAGAGAGAAGGGTCAGCCTGGAGAGAAGGGAGTCGGTTGGAGATACAAGTTTTTGGGTCTAGACCTTTTTCGGTTCAGATACACCTATTATGTGTTTTGGATATTCCTCTGGGTTGGAGTCAGTCTAAGAGGTGAGAAAACCAGGTTGCCGACCCCACAAGCGCGCATGCACCCGCTTTTGCTGTCGCTTGGCAACTTGCTTGCGACCATCTCTCTCCTTGTTTCTCTCTCTGCCACATAGGATTTTGCCCGCTCATTTAGGTCCATTAGGCTCTAACATTAGCTGGCCAATCAAACTTAAGGCCACGAGGATGACAGCAAACAATTCAATCGTCTCAGGTACATTATTTCAGACGAAATGATATAAGAGGAAAATGGGATTAAACTAAGTGACTACCTAAGTCAAGAAGACCACACCAAACAATGAGCCACAGTTCTTCAAAAAAAAAAAAAAAAAAAAAAAAAAACTATTGAGCCACGGCAGTGTGGTTCAAACCAAATGGTACAAGAGGGAGATGGCATTATACTAAGTGACTATCTAAGTCAAGATGACAGACAGCAAACAAGTGAGCCGCAGTCCTTCAGTCAAGAAAACAATTGAGCCACTATTGTGTCCTGATTGAATTATTTGTTGTCATCCTCATCGCCTTAGGCCAATATACCATACTAAATGATTATCTAAGGCTCTCTTTGTTTCAGATTTAGATTTCATAACACCTTTTGGATTGTGGAATCTATCTTATGGTCTCACCGGATTGCTGGATTGTGAAATCTGGAGAGGCGGATTGTTAAACCTGAGTCCAAAAATTAGCTTCCTATTTTGGATTCAGATTATAAAATCCAGGCTATAAAGCTGAAACAAAGAAGCCCTAAGTCAACAAGATGACAGAAAACAAATATCGTGCTTCCCTTACTATCAGTATCAAATTCAAGAGAATGTAATATTGCTCTATCAATTGTGCTATGAAATGATAAAATGGTGGCTATTAAGGACATTGTTCCATTGGTCTATTTTTGTGTTATATTTATCAGACGAGGGGCCAGTATAATATGTGCATGTCTCGTTCTTATAACATCACACCATAAGAAATTTTGTGAAAACAAAATCAAGTTTTGAGAAAACCAAATAAATAACAGAAAAACTAGCTGATGAGCCTTTTTTGTCCGTGAAACGGGGCCGAGGAAATTGAAGGCATTTGGGCGTTCCAATTAGCCACCGGCCGACCTTTTGATCATCACATCTACGAGTGAAGCCTTCACATCCGGCCTGCTTCCCATGTGGGTTCGGCCCTTTAACACCTTATTTTAGAGAACGGGGAGGACCAATGCCCCGGGGGGGGGGGGGGGGGGGGGGGGGGGGGGATGAGCACGGAGAGTTAGATTTTGAAGTTACTGGGTTGGAAGAAGCACATATCTCTGACAAACGAAGAGGAGGTTCGGGAGGCGGCGACCGTGACCCAACAGTGGGCATGGTGGCAACATGAAAGTCATATTGAAGAAATTAGCGGTGGACGCGGGAAGTGCTGCAATGGCGCTAGAAACCGTTAGGATGGTGGCTTGTTGGGGCAGGGGCGGAGGTTGTAGTTCAAGAAGGGTCCGTGGCGGATGACGAAAGCGGCACGCTCCCTGACACACAACCAGTGGGGCATTAAGTGGCCTCATGTTATAGACTAGTAACAATGCACGTGCGCCACGCACGTGTTCAAAAATTGCATTGCTTAGCAGGACCATGATAATTAACCACAACTTGTCTACACGTTCATTTATTAATTAATAATTTGGAAAGAATCTTACAAAAAAAAAAAGTATTTGGGAACCTTGCAACTTGACCACATAGATCATGACACATCCAATTGAATTTGCCTCCATAGCCGTACTTGAGTATTTGGGAACCCGGTGCGAAAAACAAAATTAATCCCTACGCGAGAAATGGCAATAAACAATTGTAACTTTTCTCCTTTTATAGACTATGAATTGCATTAGACATTTTCATTCTAAAAGATTAAGAAGTTCTCAAACACTAATGCGGTATCATAAAGTATCATCCATCCAATCTTTTCGTTTTTTCAGGACGTTCCAAAGAAATTTCAAATTCATAGCACGCTTCATTTTCTTTCTTACGTTTTACACATCAGGAATTATCTTTCATATTATGTGAATATTAAAATCATTTTTATTAGTTAGTATCAACAAATGTCCAGTGTTACCCGCAACAAACTAATGTAGTGTAATCAATAATTCAATCATGTCATTGTTTTTCAAGCCAAGTGAAAAGGTTAACTAATGTTTTATTGAATTGGTAAATCAGGAAACATGCAAAAATCCACAACACACGCCTTTGTTTCTGAGTTCAAGGGTATGATAACGTCTTTTCAACACCATGCAGATGTCGTCTAATTGTAAACAACGGAGTGTATCCGAGGGCAAGCCTTTCCTAAACAAAGGACAAATATATATATAATGAATTAGTAAATTACATTTGCCCACGTCGCTACTCAACTCTGATGGGCCCACTAACCACCTAGTCATCGATGCAGAGATTGTCACCGCCTTGGTGGTCGTCTTCAGCGCCTTCAATGCATCCGCCAACACTGTTGTTAGAGTCATGAAGCAGGCACAAGCTTCTTACGTGTACTGTCATATTATAGATGGTAAAATCCAACCATCAGCGGATCCAAAAGTTTTGCATCCGAAGAAAATAAGCAGCCACCCCTTAAAATCCAATCACAAGAACTATTACAATAGATTTAACAGGCGCAACACTATCAGGCACAAGCAAGTTTTGTTGTTATTATCTTCACAAGAAAAAACTTGATTTTATGATACTGACATCATGTTTAATAATCTCGTAGTTATCACTACTGGTTTAAAATGAAAATGAAATGTAGCTAAAATTCCATGTGTACTACAAAGTCAAAGTGACGAAATATTTTTAGAGGACACTAAGTGACTGAATATTATGAGGTTATTACTTCTCTTAACATGAAGCATCCGCAGGTATTCAAAGTAAGCAAACAGAATACCAGGGTCAAATAAGTATTACTTTATCATAACATTAAATCATCAATAACTAACTTGTTGCTGTGTAATTGAAACAAAAAGGGAAAATCTCTAGGAAGAAAACCGCTTTAGACAGTTCCTCAATTTGACAAAGCTAGGAGCTGATGGGAGCTTTACTGACAAAATATCCCTTGATGATTCAACTTACTGTATTGTCGATGCAACTTACTAAGACAAGGTAAGCACCATAAGTGATTTGACTAAACCTTGCTGAAACGAAAAACCTAAGTGATAAATGTTTAGACACTATGAAACAATAACAAATATCTAGTCAGAATTTGTCTGGATATTTTTTCTCTCTGAAAATTGTCAATAGTGGGTAGCTGCCAAATCATTTAACATTTTATCTATCTATCTAAACTAATAAAGCACGAGTCCTTGCCATGCCAATTTTCACCAAATACAAGTTTCGCCCTGCAATCTAGAGCACTGGATCTGAAACTGAAAGGGACAAAATGCATTATAGAAATCATCTTCTAACACTCCCTGTCACTTTTAACATAAGCCAGAATGGTTGTACAACAGAGTTGCCATTTTCGAAGTTGGGAACATGCAAATTGCAAAGCATTTAGGCTCCTTCGTACCAAGGCATGGTAGCAGTCTAGGCAAGTCGATGAACAGCCAGATCATAAAATAATTTACCACTAAATCTCTAGTGTCAAGCAATATACGAGCTCCATTTTCAACAAATAATTTACCACTATGTCATGTCAATCACGCTTTAAAAATAGTAGTTCTCGTCCCCCACCTCACGTATTCACGCATGAAGCATCATTTACCACAGCAATAGCACCAGAACATGACACATTGAAAAAATATTCTTAAAGTAAAAGGGCCAGAGAATGTATTGCCGATTCCGGGGTGCAAAACTCAGTTCATGATGCTTCTAATCGGACAATCTATTCACTCATAAACCCAACTCAACATTAAGGTATATTGGTTTATTTGCACTAAATATTGCAAATTTAAAAAGCGAAAGAACACACAAACTTTTTGAAGTATGCAAATCAGTTGAAGAAACGATAACAAGAGTAGAGATAATCACCTTAAGAGGGCCAAGTTGGAAACTGGATAGAATCTTTCATCTCATGTGCTTTCACCATTCGTCGACTGGATAGGCAGTTCGAAACTGCAGCTTTTGCAAATATCATACCGAAACATAGTTGCTAGGTTCAAAATATGATATACATTTCTTTGCATGAACAATATCTTGGTGAAATAATTCCATTAATTCACCCCAAAAGCAGTAGCATCCAAACAATGAATTCATGCCTGAAAAAAAGGTCCGCGATGTTTCAGTTTAGAAAGTGCTAATGAAATATTTTGAAAACAACAACAATGTTCAATAGACAATTCAGCTGGAACTAAAATGGATTTTGGCTCACGAAGCTAGATTCGGATAGGAGTAGCATGATTTGATAAGTCAAAGCTCGATGCTCCTCGTGAACACGAGCCAACACAATGTCCCTTTGATATCTGCCATTACTGAGCTTGGCTTGGTCAATTGCCACCATCAGACCATCGCCAAGCATTATTCTCAGCAAGGTCACATATGACTTGGGAAGAAAAGATTACAATCGACTCCTTGAGCAACATCACATATGAACCACCTAAGATAGTCTACTGACCAACAAGTAACAGACATTATCCGCAGTGATTCACAATCAATGAAGCAATTAAGTCCACAAATTAAGAACAAGGGACATGCTAGTAGCTTATGTCTTTTCTATTGAAAAAATATATAATACCATGTGCAATACAAAAATCTTACTGTAAATTCCCTTCAAATTTGTATGCTGACAAAGGAAAAGCACTGTTTCCACCTCTAACTGTGGATTCTTTAGGCTGGAAGGCATGTCTCCATGAAGGCCCTGCAATTCCAAAAGCGAACAAATTAGGGAGTAGATTCAGACATTGAGCTCCAATAGCACGAGAACTAGCACCTTGTCAAAGCTGCATATTAACACAAATTGTGAATAGATTGAACAAATTGATCCAACGCAAGCAATATGCTGCTCACATGGAGCGCAGTTACCAGAAGCTTATAAACCAGCACAACAGCGTTTCAAGGGAGTATGAACAATTATCTCAATTGTTAAGTAATTCTCATATATTGATGTGCTATTCAAGGGAGTATGAAAATAGCTTTATGGATATACTCACCAGATTGGAGCCTGAATTTTGCAAATACAATTGCACTGTTGCTCAAAGAAGATGAAGCATATCACATTAAAATCTTCACACGCGAATATGTATACCTTGTACCACACTTGTTATACAAATTCTGAAAGTGATAGGAAACTGCATCAGTGAGTGTTTTATTTATATCTAAACTAAATTTTTTTAAAAAAATATGTAAATCGTAACTCTTTGACCTCTTAATCGAAATAGATAACTGTGTCTATAGAATATTATACTGTACTGCACAAAAGAATAAAAAAATTGAACGTAACATGAATGGAACCGTGCCATACTGGATCAGTCCATTCATTAACTATATGTTAAGCAAAATGAATCTAGCACTATGTGGCAGCATATTATCAGAACAGCAACAAACAGCCAAAAAAAACTCTGCTCAACAATATAAAGCTTCTTTTGTACAGGAATTTGAATATAGCTCACATGAGTTGGAAATGTATATAAAGGAGTATACATAATAGAGCGCACCTGAGGAACCATTAGGTAATATTCAGTAGCAATACCATTTTACGTGAATCCGTCAGGCATTAGAAGGTACCAATTGTACTACTTCGGTTCCAAAATATAAGCATTTATTGACTTTTCAGCATCACGTTTGACCCTTCGTCTTATTCAATTTTTTATGCAAAAATATAAAATAAATAAATCATACTTAAAATATGTCTAATGATAAAATAAATTATAACAAAATAAATAATATTTTTATAACTTTTTTGAATAAGACGAAGGGTCAAACGTGATGCTGAAAAGTCAACGAATGCTTATAATTTGGAACGGATGGAGTAGCAAACATCGAAGGAAATCTTGCTGCAGGCACTGACCGAATAAAAGGATACTCCCTCCGTTTTTAAATTGTTGTCGCCATTGACTTTTTTATTTACGTTTGACCGTTCGTCTTATTCAAAATAGTTGTTTGAATATGCAAAATTATAAGTTAGGTTCAAACTTACTTTGAAGATAAAACAAATCATCACAAAATATATAATATTTTTAAAACTTTTTTGAATAAGACGAATGGTCAAAGATAGCAAAAAAAATCAATGGCGACAACAATTTAAAAACGGAGGGAGTAACTGACAGGATTGTACCAGTAACGTAAAGCAACCAATTGCATTCGTGCATGCAGTGATGCCTACAACTGGGAACCGAGCATTGAAGGGCATGAATGGACAGCATGTGTACCCTGAGCCGCAGATGATCTTCAGAAGAAATAAAAGAGGGTGAGGCGGAGTAATAACCTGTAACCCAAGGTGGAAAACTGAATCATACTTGATGATCATAAAACAGGGGTGTATCCGACAAAACTGAGGACATCAGATCAGACATGGAGCGAAGGCCCAAGGTGGAAAACTGAATCATTCTTGGCCACCCCACCATCATGGACGCCAGTCCAGCCAAGGCCTCGTCGGATCCGGTCAAGATCGCCGGCGGCAAGACCGCCACCATGGCCGCATCCCTGGCTGCGTGCCTCTCGAGCCTATCTCTCCCCACTGTAAATGCCAACGCCAGCCCGCCCCATTCATTTTTTCTCCAATCCCGGATTCATCAGACAGCTGCCACCGTCCTAGCAGAAAATAAAGAGATCCAGAACCAAATCTCACTATCCAAAGAGATCGACAGCCACACTATGCAAAATCGGAGGCCAGAGCCCAGTGAACACGGCATCCACGACGGCGCACCAGCAGACCACGCCGCCTGAGATTAACAATCGGCGGTGCAATCTACAGCTGCACATGAACATTGCAGAAAAAATCATCAACCTACCCGTGCAAATCAAGAGGGCAGATCCATTCAAAGCCGCCAGCCATGTTCTTCCCTGTAAAGAAATCAACTAATCAATCAAAACCGGCCAATGGAGGCAATACCAAAAGCAAATTGTCCCAGGGTCAGATCTGATTGGGTCTTACCAAAAGCAACAGCACGGGTGAGAAAAGGGAAAGACACAGCGGCCGCACGATCCAGAGCGTCGTCGGGACACGGGGCGAAGCGGGCCGTCGAGGATGAGCGCGCAGTGGAGGAACCCGAGGATATGTCGCCGGAGACGTGTAGGGGAGCCACGTGCTTGGAGCGCCGAGGAGAGAAGAGAGGTTTGGAGCTTTGGAGGAGTCGTCGTCTGCCGATGCAGCGAGCGCAGTCGTCTCACCGCCGCGGCTCTGCTCCTTGTCGCCCCTGCATCGCCTCCCCCAATGCTCCACATGAGGAATGTTTTCGAGGAAGGGAATAGAAGATGGGAAGGAAAAAGATCAAGGAAAGGTGCGAGGAATTACCTGGTACTGCGGGCGTGTAAAGGAGCGCTTCGGACGTTCTCCGGTGGTGTTCATCGCCGCCGATCGACCTCCATCCACACCCATCGTCATCGGCCGCCGCCTCCGCTAACCTCACGGGCACGGGCTCTAGCAGCGGGGAGGAACCTCCACATCAGCACCACCCGCTCCTTATTCCCCGTCCCCCGTGCGCAGCTGGCGCCGCCGCCTCTGTCGTCGTCATCCTCCTCCTCCTCCATCCCTCCCCATCACGCGCGGCCGCCGTAAGCTGTCCTGCTCGTGCACCACAGCTTCGCCGTAAGCCCGTCCCAGATCGAAGAATCGGAGAAGGGAAATAAGGAGGGTGGAAGAGGAATGGAAAGGAATCCAGACGAGGGAGGAAACTCGGGCGTAAAATCAAGACGGCACAGCGGGCGGGTAGGAATCATCGCGGGGTGAAAAAAGTCATCATCGCGTCATTCAATTTGGGCTGCAAATGACATTGGCGTCACGCTATGTCTGTGGGCCCGCTGGCCGGATTTGTTGCGGCAGGATCTAATGGTATAGGATTTGGTTTCCATTTAGATCAACGATTGATATTCAGATGGGTATAATCTGATAGGTCAAAATCATTTTTCTCTAAACTGATTTTTTAGAGGTTTAGATAGATACTGCCAAAGTGTCAAATACAAACACCGGCACATACCAAAAGCAGCTTATTAACTCAAATACATACGTACATACATACATCAAGATCTATTTTATGGTGCTCATCTTATGGCACATTTCCAAGGCATATGGCATATTTGCTCATCTTATCAGGATGTATACAGCGTGTTCCCGGCGGTTTTCATCATGCAAGCACCGTGGTCTCCACGGAGGCAGGCCGGAGGACGGCCTCGACGTGCTCGCCGGCGTCCACCCAGAGCTCCGGCAGCGCCTCCTTGATGTTGTGGATGCTCTCCAGCGCCACGTCCGCCCCCGGCACAAGCACCGAGCTGCCCACCTGTGCGTTTCGACACTTCCAGTATTTTGGTTTGACGACGCGCTGCGACAGAAATTTGAAACTGAAACCTGAGAGCCAGATGGGGGCTTACAAAGACGGTGTGCAAGCCGGCAGCCTTCCCCGCGGCGATGTTGCGCGCGCTGTCGTCGAAGAACACCTGCCATGGATGTGGAAAATTCTTTCACGATGGCTGCAAATGAACGAAGAGAAAATCGCAGTAGTTTCGTTGCTCGATCGATCACTTACCGTTCTTTCGGGGTCAAGCTTTGCGATCTCTATGACAGCTTCCATGGATTCCAGAGAAGGCTTGCACAGGATTCCCCGGCGAGGAGGAGCTGAACCGTCTTCCTTCACATCTTGTTCGGGTGACGGGTTCAGAGTTTCGAAGCAGATGATCCCCTCGAAGCAGTCCTGTAGCCCGAGCTTCTCCAGAGTTCTTGCCGCATGGGCTTTGTCAGAGTTGGTGAAAATCTGCAAACGGGAGCATCAATTTCAGATTGTAGATATGCAATGCAGGCAGCAATTGTCTACACTGATAAATGGGACCAGGGAAGTGTGCTCACTATCTTCCTCTGTGGCAGGGAAAGTAGCAGTTGCCTCAGGACAGGGTCAGGCTTCAGCTTCTCATACGGGAGGGTTCCATGGACACAAGCATGGAAGTCATCGTAATCGAAATCATAGCCCAAAAGCTGTGGTAATGGGATAAAAAAGCAGAAATGTTGTGTTAGAGATGACGAAGCAGAAGCTTTTTCACAACAAAATGGCAATGTTCAGTCGTAGTGAGAGGGGCATGCCTTCAGGCCGGCCATCGTAGTTCCATACTCCTTGTACAAATCTAGGCACATCTTGGGAACCTGGCTCTCTTCGATCTTCAGCTTGTTCAGCATATAATCTGCAGTTGGTCATTGCAAATGAATGAACAAGCTAGCATTTCTGACACAAAAAAATTATGAATCGACAGACGTTATTCAGAAGCTTACCTTCTATGTTATTGCGGCATGCTAAGTTTATGCCTAAGCTCAGTGGGTAGAGAGTGTCATCCATGTCTGCGTGAGCATCAGGAAAAAAGGAAACGGAAGTTCAGCCAGGCTTCCATACTTGGATGAAATGCAGGGATAAAAACTCTGTCAGGCTACTCACCAAATAGCAAGCAGTCAAATTTGGCTCCAGAAGTGTATGATTCCATCTTCATCGATATATGTCTGCAACAAAACAGTTGTAAGAACACGGACTTCAAATAGGTGGAGCACTTTCAGAGTATCGTCTTGCACAATGCTTAGGATGATAGGAAATATTTTATACTCCCTCTGTTTTTTTATTGTTGACGTTCAGATAGGGTGTTGTAGTGCATTTTTAGTTCATTCATCTTGTCTGAAACGTCAACAAATCTAGACCAGAGGGAGTACTACTTTAACTGTTAAATTAGCCTCTAATGTCATGTTCATATCCATAAGAGGAACTGGTGAGAATATCTGTATTGAAGTTAATATACAGATGGGCTAAGTGCAGAACATGCAGACAACTGAACCTGCTGTCAGGACAGGCTATTGTCTTGAACATATGAGGGTAAAATCTTTTGATCACGTACTCTATAACTAATTTTCTGAAACATCGTTGAAAGTTACATCAGGAACAAACTAGACAGGTAGATTGTGCATACCAAAGATCAACAACTCAAAAGAAGAATTCAAGCAAAATGAAGGGGGAGAAGATACACTCAAAGAACAGAAGAATTGCAACCACAAAAGCAACGCAGAATTGGGAATGTACCTAGATGCCCTGGTCGATGCCGTTTCCCGTGGCCTCGAACCCCTATTTATACTGATGGTACGCCAGGAGCCGCTGCTGGCTTTGTTTGTTGGAAGCTGACACATGGTAGCGACATCAGTGGGAGTCTGAGGGAAGCATATCTCCTCCACCACAGAGGATTAAACTACTCCACGGATTCCTTCTTTACTTGTACCTGCTAACTTCTGCTTTACTTGTCATTTTCCATCAAGAACCTCGAAGTGCTCTCCTACACGATGCCAATTATTCGACACAGAATGCTGAATGCCTGCTTTGGCCTGGACGCAACTAACCGACCTAGGGGTGTGTTCGTTTCACCGTTTAGACCCCTCTAAAATTTAACTTTAAAGAGAATTTTATTATTTAGGAGTATTAAATAAAGTCTAATGACAAAACCTTTTTACAGATGGGTACATCTTTACGAGACGAATCTAATGAGCCTAATTAATCTATGTTTTGCTACAGTGATGCTACAGTAAATATCGTCTAATCATGGCTTAACTACCCTCGTTAAATTCGTCTCGCGATTTAGAGGGGGGTTCTGCAGTTAGTTTTGTAATTAAACTTTATTTAAGACAAGATTCTTTGTGTTTAAACTCCTCTAAATTTTAGACTCTAAAACGCCGAACACGCCCCTAGTTTAATAGACAATCGGACATGGGCTGATGTGGCCTTGCCCTAATACCGGGTACGGAGTAAGGTGATTGCTGCTGCAATGACTCAAGTCTGAGCGTGTTGAAAACGACGGTTCTGGTTGTTTTTCAAAGACTAGAGATGCGTGTGTGGACAAGGTAGTAAAGCGTGTGTTCCTCTAATGGCATTTCTTAGTGCAGTTAGTGTGGTAAATCACATCGCTTTCGTTCCTTATTTGTGCTTGATTTCAGCTGCCGTGGTCTTCAGTTTAAAGCTCACTGTTTTGGTTCTTTGCGTACCTTGGTGATAGAGGTGCTCTGCAAAATCTTCTGAAATAAACTCTTGTGCATACTACTGTTCTGTATTGCTAAGAATAAAAAAGAAACAGTACATTCATATTCCTGATCCAGTGGAGTTGAGCTATCTGGCCACTGAGCTGACGATGGCTTTAGTTAGGCCTATGCCTACATCCACATTCCAAGTAGCCAGCGCAAATAGAGCCTGCCTTTTTCCGCTAAAACATGGGGAGATCATCACATAACATACCATGGGGCCTCGTTAAAAAAAAAAAAATACCATGGGTCCTGTTGCGCTGGACAGGGACGGGAGTGTTTCATCTCTCATTTTCAGCCACATACTTGTACTACGCCAAATTGCATTTCTGACAACCTGAGACTATGACTCATGAGAACATTAGCAACACGCAACTGGACAGAATTTTTTGCTCTATATCAGTCCAGAGCCGGGGAGAATGGTTCCTTCTTTTTGCTGGTATGCCGCTTGAGCAAATCTCTGAAGAGATTTGATTCGTGGAATGAAAAGTTGTTGGAGTAGTGGCATCTATTATGGAGTCATGAAGGACGAAAAGACGGCTAAGATACATACAGAAGGAGCTGATAAACCAAAGAGAAATGGAGGGCACTGGCTTGATATTTATTCTCAAAAAAGGGAACAAAGGCCACATCACCCTAGCTACAGCCTACAAGGCTATGACTCTGATGGTGCGACTAAATTAAGACTCTGCTCAAGTGCTGATACGACCTGAAATTAAAGTTTATAATGATCAGATTCCTGGGGCGACCAAACTAAGACTATGCTGATAGACAATGGAATCAAAATTTATCATGGGCGTCCAAATTAAGACTCTATGACGATATAGACTCTGAAAATAAAATCTATGATGGCGGGAGATGAGACCAAACAAGATACAACTAAATACTAATCTGAATTCGTACAACACGTGGCTGTAGTTTAGTGGTGAGAATTCCACGTTGTGGCCGTGGAGACCTGGGCTCGAATCCCAGCAGCCACACATGTAAATTCTTTTTACATTTTGTTTCTTTCAAATTTCTTTTTACCTGATGCGTTGCTGGGCTATTCGCTATTCGGCCTGGTATGATGTGTAGGGACCCTGTGCGCGTTCTAGCCCAAGTAACAATGGGCCGCCAAACGGTCTTGTTCCTTAATTCAGAATTCGAATCTGGCCCGTATCAAGGCGGTTCTTCCTCCTCCTCATTCAGTCATTTGAGCACGACAATGCGCCGCTAGGCCTGTTTTCTTCAGTTCGCACCAACGAAAGTAGGCTGTAGTAAGTGCTGTCCAAACGGGCGGCACGGCTCGGGCCCGAAATGGCACGGCCCATTTAATTTCAGGCCGGCCCGACGGGCCGTGTCGTGCCAGCCCACGGCACGGCCCGAAATTATATAATCGTGTCGGGCCGGCCCGTTAGGCACGTAAGCCCGTTATGGCACATCGGCCCGTTTAGCCCATTAGTGTAAATATATAGCAAAATGAGTGTTAAAATGGGAGATTTGAGATTTGAAACAAAAACCTCATAGTCTAGAGTGAAGGGTTTTACCATCAAACCAAGTTCCCTTCTTGAGTCTATGAGAATTCGAAATATATTTACACTATTCTCTACTCGGGCTTGCGCTTTGATGGGCCATTATCGGGCCTTCGCGTGCCGCGGTTTAAACGGGCCGTGCCCGTGCCGTCCGTCGTGCCCTACTCTCGGCCCAAGCACAGCCCTCACCCTCGTGCCGTGCCGTGTTTGGGCCGGGCCAAATTTTACGTACTTCGTGCCTGCCCGCTTAGCCCGGTCCATATGGACAGCACTAGCCTGTACAGCCCGTCTGAATGGCACCACGGCGCCGCGTTTTCTGACGGCTACTGCATCAGCCATGCTCCGTTTTCACTGTTTTTAAGTGCTGGTAGGCTGGCGCCATGCTCTGTAGTACAGGGCCATTGATGCACCGATCGATCGATGCTGGTTGACGAACGCATGGATGCAGGTTGTCGTTCATCACGGACAAGAGCACGTGATCTTATAACGCTGAGGCGAAGTACTGTACACAAGGATCTGATCCGGAAAGGTAGGTACACACACAGCACAGGTTTGGCAATGCGGTCGTCGCTCGTGGCCGTCCTCCGAGCTGCGGTTTCTTGTTGGCCACTGGAATTAAGCGCCCAGGCTTTCGGTGCAAAAGCGTGCGGTCCATCCATCTCCTCGATTCCACTGACTAATGCAGGCGCCACCAAACCTGCAGCACTACTCTAGGAGGTTAACAAGATAATAGTGGCGCTCCTACTACTAATTTATTTACTCCTACTGGACCGAGACAAGAAACGGGGCGACCGATCTGTTCCCCGGAACATGCTTAGCTTTTGACCCGACGCGACGCCTGTCGCGCATCTTCGCCTTCTTTTCCCGCCGTGCCAATCTGAATCTGGGTCGCCATTTCCGCCATTCTTTTTCTATGCGGCGGCCCGGCTGGCTGGCTGCAGGATCCCGAGCTCAAGCAGCTGCTGGGCAGGGCAGTGCCGTGATCCGAGGGAGGTCTGTAGACCACCATGTGCATGTGCTCCGGCGGCAGCTCGCCATGGGCGCTCCTCTGCTCGTTTGTTCGACGCCCATCTGCGTGTCCTGCTCGTAGGGATCGTGGTGCGCCGTACCTGCTACGGCGTGAGGCGCGTGTACCGTCCGCCGTCGTGCTCCGTGCTGTCTTTGTTCTCGAGCAGAGGAGCAGTGGCTGTGCCTGTGAGATTATACTCTGCCATGACTGTCAGATGTATCTCTGCTCCCTCGACCAAAGTAAAGTCACTCTTGCGATGCCAGCAAAGAGAATCACTAGTGTCAGTTGTAACCTTACCTAACACGAGACGATCCTGATAAAAAAAGAGAGGGCGTATACGTGGCCCTGTCGGTACAAAATAGGTAGTGCCGGGTTCTCTTCTCCGTCTGTAACGCGAATCACTATTTGATGAACATGCAGGCCTCTACCAACGATAGTCGTGCAAAAGGGCAGTGGCCATGGATAAGGAACAGAGTCATGACCAATGTGCTCTCGCAAAAGCAGGCGTGTTCCCCGGCGGACGGAAAAGAAAGCTTCTTTACCCCCGCCGATGGTGTGCGGTTGCATTATCGTTGTGTGTGTGTGTCGGCGGCCAATTTATGCCGCCTCTATCTATGTTCAAGCGTTGTCCACACAGCTCCTCTGGTCGCCATGCATTTCCTCTAGCATGCCAGCTCATGACAACGAAAGGATCTGGTGCTCTTTTCCTCCCTGATCGACACAGCGATATTGCCACATGCGCAAAGCAGCACCTGAACACTCTGGTTCGCCAAGGCCTGAGCTCGTGAAGCGGCCGGGCGCGCCACTGCATTACTACATGCGTTGCTCGATGCTGAAGTTTCTCGGGCGCAAAGCTCGCGCCACCATGTAATACCCAAGGCCTGATCAATTTGCTTTCACGACTGTTTAATCATCGTGCAATAGATTTGTCAGGAAGGTTACACACACATGTTGGCCTCACGATCAAGTTGCTTAACGAGTTAATTTTTTATTGTTAAGCTAGATTCCTTGATATAATCATTGAGTCATGCATGCAGCATGCATTGTACCCCTGTTCCACGGGCCTTCCAATCTCAGCGGTGTTTTATGAAACACGGAGCCGAATTAAGCCGAGCTGGGAGAATCAGGTCTGCACAGTACATCTACAGCACGTGCCCGGTTGGTTGAAAAGTTGGTCAGGCTTCGTTTTCCAGAGCCGGAATGCGACGTACGTGTATGCGAGTATCGATCGAGCCGTTTCAGCATCGCAAAGCTTGCAACGGTGGTCCATTTCACATCGTTCGGTACTTGACGACGGATTAGCATGAAAACCTTATTGCCAGCCGTCAAAGGTTGTCGTGCCCACATGGTTGATGCCGCAAACGATCCTGGTCGTATATGCCTTAATCGGGGTTACTGCTTCATTAAACTAGTCGTCACGGTGTGGTTGGCAGCTGTTAATATACTCCGTCAGTCTATGTTAGCGAGGAAGGATCATGACTTGGTCGAAGACGCTGGTCAGCTTCGGTCGTACTGACGTACTACTCCGGTATAGGAGTGTGTAGAGACTTGAGTGACGTGTTTGTATTTTCGTATGCGACAGACGTCCACCGTTTTGGCCTGTGTCATCAAAATGCCTTCCATGTGGTTACTCTTGTACAAGAAGTTGGTCATAACAGATTAACAGTTTCTTTTTTTTTTTGATCGGAACAGATTAACAGTTGTGCAGGTGCCTGGGTAACTGGTAAAACACGGGTACATAAAACGTGCTGTCAAGTTTCAATAGACTATCTTTCGCTTTTCCATGTTCCAATCAGCTTGATCTTCAACAGAGCACAAGAGTATTTCCTCAAACAGAGCAAAAAAACAAGTATACTATACACGAAAATTCGTTAACTTGTACAGAGAAGATTACGAGCTGTTCACTGCACAACATTTGCGTATTAGTTGAACAGTTCATGCCACGCCGACACTACTACTACCTAGTAATTGTTTGCGCCTCCCAATGAAAAGCTGCGTTCGCAATGAAGCACCCTGAGACCGACCTGCCTATAGCAGCGCGAGCACGCAGCTGTACCGGCTCGGATTCCTCGAAGAAAGCAGTAAATGTGCCATCACGGGATTCCAAAGCCCTTCTCGAGTTCTTTCTCCTCCTCCCCATGATTCCATTCCATTCCTCCCTCCTTTTCTTGTTCAGCTCACTCCCCATGGCCGAGTGAGAGGTGCTTTGCTTCACAGCTGTAAACACCTGCTGATAACGGCACGCCGCGCTACGCGTTTCGGCTGAGCAGTACGCTACAGAATCTCCATTTTTGCCAGCTGCCGCGGCGTAAGTTCCTTTCTTGCTTGGCCGCTTCTGCGACTGAGGTCTCTCGCTTCTTCTCCTCCGTCTCCTCTGCCGGCGTCCCTCCCTTCCTTCCAGATCCACTCCTCCCCGTGCTCACTCTTCCCCTGCCACGAGGGAGAGTCTGAGGCGGGGAGATGAGGACGCAAAGCACCATGGATTCCTGTGTTCTTGCCTTGGTTCTTGCGTTCTTGGTGGCACCGGCGCATGCCTCCGAGCCGTGGTTGAACGAGACGGAGGTGTACGGCACCACTGCCAACTCCGGCGGCGGTAATGGCGTCTTCGTCGGCCTGACCCTCATCCAGTCGGCGGCCGCCAAGGGAGCCGGTGAGTGTTGTCTCGCCCGAGAAGCAGAATTGTTCGTTTCTTTAGTAAGTTTTGTTGCAAAGATTGGTTTTTTATTGCCAGTCACGCGAGTTCTTCTTGGGTTCAGTCAGTGGGCGGAGTACTTGAGTATGTGTGCCTTGATTGGGTCATTGAGTTGTGTGATGCATGTGAGCATGTCCATGCCGTGTTGACCCTGGTTGGTCGAGCATCTGTGTCATACTTGATTGGATTGCGATTACTTGCGTTTTTCTTTTAAATTACCCTTTTGATATATAATAGGAGTTGTATTGAGTGAGTGATCATGCATCATGTATCGTGTTGATCCTGATAAATGTATGGACGTGGATCTAGCCTTGGCTCTGCTGGTGGCTGTCATGATGATCTTTTTTTTTGTAAGTGTCATGGTGAATTGTTGTTGCCTGATTGGACGAAAAGGGGCTCAATTCCATCAACTGCATGTGATTTTGTAAGCTGCTACTCCGTATGATTCATTGCCTACTGACTACTTGTAAGCATCAAACATTTGTCTATTCGGGTTCTCATTTCTTGTAGGCACTGGATTGCTCAAGATTTGAATTTGTTGCAGGGTGCTGTTTAGATTCGGATCTAAGTTAGGATGAAATATTGTTTGATACAATTATCCATAGAAAGCCTGCTGAGTGGCAACTACTTCAGATTTTTAAAACTAGTTTCACTCTCGAAGTAACTCACGCGTACTTAGTTCATTTTGGATTATAATTTGAATGTGCATCAAATTTATTCTAGCTACTAACACTTCCTAACATGATAACTATTACAGTGTGCTTGGATGGAAGCTTACCGGGTTACCATCTGCATCGAGGGTTTGGATCAGGAGCGAACAGTTGGCTTGTCAACCTGGAGGTGAGTAATACTTATCACTTGGCACATATACATGTGTGAAATGATTCGCAAAAAAAAGGGGGAAAAAGTGAAATTACAATAAATCTATGCAAATGGCTCTTTATACTTTTCGACATGGCCGTTTGGGCTTAGTACCTGCTTGTGATCCCTATGGAATTCAGGGTGGTGGCTGGTGCAATGATGTTAAAAGCTGTGTGTTCCGCAAGGGCGGTCGTCGTGGGTCATCAAATCACATGGAGAGGCAACTCCAATTTACAGGGATATTGAGTAATAGACCCGAAGAGAATCCTGGTATTCTTATCAACTCTGGACTTCATACTACTTTGCCCTCTGAAAAGAAAGAATCAATATCAATTATTTGGTTGCTGTTTCTGTTGAGTAACTATAAGTTTTCTTATCTCTTAGATTTCTACAACTGGAATAGGGTGAAGGTCCGGTACTGTGATGGTGGATCCTTCACTGGTGAAGGTGCTGATGCGGTTCGTGCTCTGTCCCATGTCTCCAAACTGGCCCTTTTCTTGTTTCACCAAATACATAATGTGTGAGCCAAAGGATACAAATTCATCAATTAATCCAGATATTCTTTCTTTAGTCTGCAGGCCTTTATTTCCGAGGCCAGCGCATTTGGCAGGCAACAATGGACGATCTGATGGCCCAAGGAATGCGTTATGCTAATCAGGTATTGATCCTCCAACTGTTATTCTTGTTTGTATAGCATCTGGCAAATCATCTCCATTCCCCTGATGCACTTCATTTGTACTAGGCCCTTCTTTCCGGATGCTCAGCTGGTGGTGTTTCTACCATACTTCATTGTGATGAGTTCCACGGGTTATTTCCATCAAATACCAGAGTTAAATGCCTTGCTGACGCTGGAATGTTTCTTGACACGTATGTTCATGAAAAATAGATGAAAATGATTTTTTATTCCTTTCCTATAAGAATGTGCAGTCACTTTAATAATCCATTTGCAGTGTTGATATTGCTGGTCGTCGAGAAATGAGATCCTTCTTCAATGACATTGTGAGATTGCAGGTATGTGTCACTTTGTGAGCCATGATTCTTCTTCAACCACCAGTGCAACGACTAATTTCTGTCTGAATTCCATGTGCCAATAGCATTGGTTCATTTCGCCTGCACCGCTCTAACGAAAATTCACCTATTATTCAGGGTTCTGGACGAAGCTTGCCTAGGTCTTGTACCTCCCGCATGGACAAAACCTCGGTAATTCAAACGTCCAGTGATATTTAAGATGAAACTTGCCTTCTCCTTTTTTTTTAAAAAAAAAAAATCTCTAACTGTTGCTCCCTACAGTGTTTTTTCCCGCAGAACGTGGTGCCAAACATTCAAACCCCGACTTTTATATTGAACACTGCCTATGACGTGTGGCAGGTATTTCTTATGCATATAATCTTATGCTGTAATTGATGTGAATTGAAACTTAAAAAATAATCAGCTATAGTATTCAGCAAAGTAATTCAGCATCCTGTATTTTCCAGCTTCAACAAAGCGTGGCCCCCAAAACAGCTGACCCCCAAGGTCAATGGCGAGGATGTAGGATGAACCATGCCTCTTGTAACAGTAATCAACTTCAGTTTTTGCAAGGTATTTCAAATTTCATTTCTTTTCTATTCCTTTTAGTTTTAATTTGTTAATTTATGACAAGATCTGCTCATTTCACATGTTTGATTCAGGTTTTAGGAACCAAATGCTTAACGCCGTGAGTGGTTTCTCTGCGTCAAGGCAAAACGGTGTATTTATCAACTCATGTTTTGCTCACTGTCAGAGTGAGAGACAAGATACATGGTATGCAAGCAACTCGCCGCGCCTTGGCAACAAGGTACGCATGCAGCCATGCAAATAACATACTATCTTCTCTCAGATACATTGTTAACTTCGTTCTGGAAGCGAGCTATCTGGTTAGGCTGATGTTTTCCATGTCTTCTGATGCGCAGAGAATTGCTGAAGCTGTCGGAGATTGGTTCTTCGAGAGGGGAAACACAAAGTACACTGACTGTGCATACCCTTGCGATGGCACTTGCCATCATCTTGTGTTCAGGGGAGATCACTAAGATTATTCAGTTGGTTTGGTAAAGGAAAGAGACACCAGTGGCTACAACCGTAAAACAAGGTATAGATAAGAGGGTGCAAGTGGCTGGCTTGCCCATGTTCATCACTTGATTATGATGATATGATTGATAGGGCAGGGCCTCCAACGCGATTGCGAAGAGGTCTCTGCGTTACTTCCACATATCGATTCTTTCCCTTGGAAATATCATTGGTCATGTACCTGAGCGTCTCAACCGGACAGATTGTACTGTATAACATTACATATATTCGTATTAAACGTCACCGCAAAAAGTATTAAACGTGATGATACCAGTTATGTGCACAAGTTCAATCGTCTGTTTTTATTTTTTATTTTTGGGTATGGAACCTGGTGTTCTTCGAAACTAGCAGGAACCCCGGGCGTTGCCCCGGGCTGGGATATTTCACGTGAAATGAAGCATATGGTTGGTTAATAAAATAAAAACATAAATAATAAATGTACTGGAGTCCCAACTTGTGCTACGTCTAAATCAGCATGGATATTCATGTAATTAAACTCAATAAGCCGGTCTTCAGGCAAGCAAGAACACTGAATTCAAAGTCCGAAGCAAATATAATCTGATACATTGCATTTCGTGTCAACAGTAAGGCTGAACATTGCCTTTGTCTTCGGCCAAAAAGAAAAAAGAAAAAAAACATTGCCCGGCTTTGTATACAGCAGATAATAAGCAGTTGTGTTGCACCAGCGTACTTCATCCACGCAACAGATCACTTCAAGTTTGCAATGCTTGACGTTGATAGCAGGTTGTAGGTAAAGCAGAGTATTTCAGATCCAAAAGTACATACTGGGTGAGGCAACCAACTGTCAGGAAGAAATATTTGATTCGACATTTATTAACAGATGAATGAGTATTCAAATTTGTGATGAAAAGTAAACTGCAATAGGATGGTTAAACTTGACTATGTAATGAATGCCTATGTTAGAGGATTGAAACCAAAGTTTCCCAATGAGGCACACAGTTGCTACGTAACTCATCAACTGATATAGGACTCAGGAAAGCAATTGGCAAAAAATATAACTTTATATAGCTAAGGTAATATTTCCAGATATATCTGTCAATCATGGTACATATTATTTTACTGATAGCTTCATAAATTAATTCAAACAGCATTTCGACAATGAAGTGTTGTGGAGTCCTTCTTCCGCAACACGTATCAGAGACGGCAGAAGACCAAGGCATCAACGAGTGGCTAAGAGTTAGTTTAGATTACGTTTAAGAATAAAAGCCGGATTAGGATTCTGTTAGCCGGCTGGTTAGTGCTAGTTTTAGTAGGTTACGAGGACTCTATATATGGGAGCCTCGGGGTACAATTTAGGTTAAGCAGAGATAGAATTCCAACTCAGAGCCTCCAAGGGAGGGCGAGCTAGATATCTACCTCTGCTGTAATCCTTGTTCATCGTGCAATTCCAATTCAGCATTGAGCCGTAACATCTTGGTATCAGAGACTGTGATCCTCTGCCTGTGATTTGCGCTCATCATGGGGGACGACGACAAGAACAAAGCTGACGGCAACGAGTTCGTCAAAGTCGGCGACTTGGAGACAATCGTCGAGAAGCTAGTCACCAAGATCAATGACCTCGACGCCAAGATCGAATCCCAGGCTGCCGCTGCCCAGCAGGAGAACGCGCGCCTTTCTGCCTCCATCAACAACGTGCAGACGCAAGTGCTGGAACGTCAAGGGCGATTCGACTCGTCGTCCGGATCCTCCGCAGCGCCGCCCCCGCCACATCCCGCCATCATCCACAAGCTACGCTTCCCCAAGTACGACGGTGCCGACGACCCCCTTGGCTGGCTCCACAAGTGCGAGCAGTACTTCCGCTCCCAGGGCACGCCGGAGAACCAAAAAGTTTGGACAGCGTCCTTCTACCTCGACGCCGCCGCAAGCCAGTGGTACTACCGCCTCGAGAAGAACCGTGGCGGCGAGCCCACATGGCCGGAGTTCGTGGACAGCGTCAACAAGCGTTTCGGCCCTCCGGTGCGCAGCAATTCGCTTGGCGAGCTCACACATCTGCGGCGCACCGGCACTGTCGCCGAGTATCAGGATCAATTCCTCAAGCTCCTGGCGCGTTGCGACGGCGTCACCGAGCGCCAGCAAATTGATATCTTCACAGCCGGCCTCCGCAACCCAATGAGCACAGACGTCGAGATGTTGAAGCCAGACACCCTCGACGACGCCATGGCGCTGGCCAGATCCTTTGAACGCCGCCTCCAAATTGAAGACGACGAGCTTCGTTCCGGGTCGCGTCCTCCTCCACGCTCCACGCGGCCCTCGGGAGCCTACAACGCGCCAACTAAACCAGCAGCCGCGTCCACAAGCGCCACACCGGCACCTGCGGCCACATTCGACAAAGTCGCCAAGACGCCGGGCACTCGCATGGTGCGTCTCTCGCCGGAAGAGATGGCATGCCGTAGGTTTGAGGGACTTTGCTTCAACTGTCCTGAGAAATTCACGCAAGAACACTACAAAGTGTGCACACGCAAGGGCATATACTATCTGGAGGTTCACGCTGACGACGTAGACGAGGCCATATCAGAAGATGAGATGCAGGTGTCCATGTGCGCGCTCACGGGCATCCAGTCCGCCTCCACGCTGCAGCTCGCCGCGACCGCGGCGAACACCAAACTGGTGGCCCTCGTGGACTCGGGCTCCACGCATTGTTTCATCAACACAGACTCGGCGCGCCGCATGGGGCTCGTTCCCGCGCCACGGCCTGGCCTCACGGTGGGGGTCGCCAACGGCAAGCGCGTCGCGTCCGACGGCGTGTGCAAAGGTGTCAAGGTCACCATCGACAAGGAGGATTTCGTCATTGACTTGTACACCATCCCTCTCGGTGGATTTGAGTTGGTCCTCGGGTGTGACTGGCTGCGTACTCTTGGCCCAATCGTGTGGAATTTCGACCGCCTCTCCATGGCATTCTGGCGGGACAACGACTTGGTCAGGTGGATCGGCATCAATGCGCCGCCAGCACCTAGCCTCGCCGCGGCGGAGCTCGTGGCTTACATGAACCTGTTATTGGCGGAATTTGCTGACCTCTTCGTCGAGCCTAAGGGACTGCCTCCTCAGCGGCCGTGCGATCATCGCATCCATCTGTTGCCGGGAACAGACCCTGTCGCGGTCCGACCCTATCGCTATGCCCAGCTGCAGAAGGACGAGTTGGAGGCGCAATGCGAGGCAATGTTGGCGCAAGGCATCATCCGTCCAAGCACATCGGCATTCTCATCCCCGGTGCTGCTTGTACGCAAGAAGGACGGTTCGTGGCGGTTCTGCGTCGACTACCGCGCGCTGAACATGAAGACGGTGCGTGATAAGTTTCCCATACCCGTTGTCGAGGAGCTGCTGGACGAGCTCAAGGGTGCCATCTTCTTCACCAAGCTTGATCTCCGAAGTGGGTACCACCAAGTGCGCATGCATCCAGACGATGTCGCGAAAACGGCCTTCCGCACGCACCATGGCCACTTCGAGTTTTTGGTCATGCCTTTCGGCTTGACGAACGCTCCAGCAACGTTCCAGGCGTTGATGAATGAGGTGCTGCGTCCTTTCCTTCGTCGTTGCGTTCTTGTGTTTTTCGACGATATTTTGATTTACAGCAAGACGTGGGCGGAGCACCTGCAACATGTTCGCGCCGTGTTCGCCACTCTGCGTGCGCACGGGATCGTCCTCAAGCAATCCAAATGTGTCTTCGGCGAACGACGCATGCAGTACTTGGGCCATGTCATCGCCAATGGCGTGGTCGCCATGGACGATGACAAGATCGCAGCAGTGCGCGCATGGCCAATGCCGCGGTCCGTCAAGGCGTTGCGCAGCTTCTTGGGCCTCACAGGCTATTACAGGAGGTTCATCAGCCACTATGGGGTCATCGCCGCGCCGCTCACGGCCCTCTTGAAGAAGGAGGCGTTTGCATGGTCTCAGGCAGCCACAGATGCATTTGAAGCTCTCAAATTGGCTCTCACGACGGGTCCGGTTCTGCAGCTGCCGGATTTCAGCAAGGCGTTCGTCGTTGATTGTGATGCGTCAAGAACAGGATTTGGAGCCGTTCTCCATCAAGGACAAGGGCCAATTGCTTTCTTCAGTCGCACCGTTGCACCTCAACACACCAAGCTCGCCGCATATGAACGTGAATTGATTGGGTTAGTGCAGGCGGTGCGGCATTGGAGGCCATACTTGTGGACGAGCGAGTTCGTTGTGAGAACGGACCATTGCAGTCTCAAGCATCTCCTCGACCAACGTCTCTCTACTATTCCTCAACATACATGGGTGAGCAAATTATTTGGCTATCGTTTCCAGGTGGAGTACAAGCCGGGCAAATTGAATACCGTCGCTGATGCTTTGTCTCGCCGCGACGAGAACGAGCCGGGTATGCGCGTCAACGCCGTCTCATGTCCAGAGTTCGAGTTGTTCGACGCACTCTGTGCCGAGGCTGCTCACTTGCCAGAGCTCATCGCCAAGCGCCAAGAGATTGAGGCAGGCACAGCAGGTGCGGACTGGTCAGTAGTGGATGGCTTCGTCATGCACCAAGGACGTGTGTTTGTGCCGACGTCTTCTGCCGTGTGGCCGCAGATCGTCGACGCCGCGCACGGCATGGGGCACGAAGGAGTTCAAAAGACTTTGCAGAGGCTGCGTGCATCCTTCTACAATCCTCAAGCGGCTAAACTAGGTTCGAGAACATGTCAAGGGCTGTCTCGTATGTCAAAGGAACAAGACAGAGCATCTTCATCCAGCAGGCTTATTGCAGCCACTCGACGTTCCGCGTTCCACATGGAGTGACATAGCCATGGATTTCGTCGAGGGATTTCCCAAGGTTGGCGGCAAGTCAGTCGTGCTTACCGTCGTGGACAGATTCTCAAAGATGGCGCATTTCATTCCACTTGGTCACCCCTACACGGCGCTCACGGTGGCCCAAGCGTTCTTCGACAACATTGTCAGGCTCCATGGATTACCATGCTCGATCGTCAGTGATCGTGACCCCGTCTTCACCAGCACGCTGTGGAACGAGTTGTTCACGCTGTCCGGCGTCAAGCTTCGCCTCAGCTCTGCGTTTCGGCCACAGACTGACGGCCAGTCGGAGGTTACCAATCGTATTCTCGGCGTGTACCTCCGCTGCTTGGCTGGCGATCGTCCACGGAGCTGGCTGCGTTGGCTACCATGGGCAGAGTACTGCTACAATACGTCGTATCAGTCAGCGCTGCAGACTACGCCGTTTCGTGTGGTGTTCGGCCGTGATCCACCTACCATGATGACATATCAGCCGGGTTTGGCGAAGGTGGTCATGTTGGACAAGCAGCTTTTGAACCGTGATGAGTTTCTCGCTGACATAAGGGAGCGTCTGCTTCAGGCCCAGGATTACATGAAGACGTCCTACGACAAAGCTCATCGTGATGTTGAGTTCCAGGTGGGGGAATGGGCTTGGTTGCGCCTGCATCAGCGTTCTGCGGCCGCTATCACCGCCAAGACCAACAACAAGCTCGCCCCGCGCTACTACGGGCCATTCCAGGTGGTAGAACGTGTGGGTGCCGTCGCATATCGACTTCGTCTTCCTCCTAAGGCGCGCATTCATGACGTGTTCCACGTTGTGTTTTTGAAGAAGTACAAGGGTGAGAATCCAGTGGATATTATTCCTTTGCCACATGTGGTCAATGGGCGCGCTGTGCCAGCACCAGAACGTGTGGTTCGTGCAAAGCCAAACAAATCATCGTGGGACTTGTTGGTGCAATGGATGGGATGCAATCCTGCTGATGCGACATGGGAACCATTGGAGGTGTTCAAGGAGCAGTATCCAGATTTTAAGCTCGAGGACGAGCTTTTTGGTCAGGAGGGGGGAAGTGTTGTGGAGTCCTTCTTCCGCAACACGTATCAGAGACGGCAGAAGACCAAGGCATCAACGAGTGGCTAAGAGTTAGTTTAGATTACGTTTAAGAATAAAAGCCGGATTAGGATTCTGTTAGCCGGCTGGTTAGTGCTAGTTTTAGTAGGTTACGAGGACTCTATATATGGGAGCCTCGGGGTACAATTTAGGTTAAGCAGAGATAGAATTCCAACTCAGAGCCTCCAAGGGAGGGCGAGCTAGATATCTACCTCTGCTGTAATCCTTGTTCATCGTGCAATTCCAATTCAGCATTGAGCCGTAACATGAAGCATCTCACGTTAATATATCTGAAGCAAAATGAGAAGGTAATATATCTATGAAATCATCATAGTTGCATTGGGAAATCGGGATAAGGTAGCAAATTTCCTTTCACTTTGTATGAACATATACCAGGACACATACTACTCATTCCTGTAAATCACATGCCATATAAAAAGAAATATCACGACATTTTTTTATCACGATTACTATTTATTTACAAAGCCCTTAAGACTACAGATCAAGAAGAAAGAAGCAATGAGCGATTTGAGATGAAAGAACTGTTCTGTCAAACAATGAAATTATCGGTGTCTATTCAATCAGGCTCCACTTATTCCATAAACCAAGGCATAAAAACTACCAGTTTGATCCTAGTGGGTACCTTGCATACGGATGTACATGAACAGATTATGTAAGGTCAATTGGATAGGATTAAGGTAGAAATAAATAAAAATAACGTAAGAGAGTAAATTTAGAAATCAGTTTTGCAACACAATATAACAGAATGGGTTTTTCTTTATGGTGCACAAAAGCAAAATCAGCAAGGCATCAGCACCCAGAGACATGCCATATATGTAAGTGTTATAATTACATATTTCACCACCAGGATAACTATATAAGTGACTTGAAGCACCCATTGATGTTTTAGAAATGATCATCTGGTGATCAAGGCCTAGGGAGAAGATTAGGAAATACCTTCAGCTTGGAATGTACAATACCCATGTGCCACAGTTGCCCCACTTGGCGAAACATAGTGGCGAACAGGTCGTAATGAATAAGAGTGACCAGCAGCATCGGGTTCTGTAATTACAATCAAGGGAAAAAAGGGTAAGAAGCAAGAGTAGCATGAAGATGCTAAATTAATTTAAGAAGAACTGACAGCGTGATGCGGTAATTCTAGATGAACACATGCAATTATTGTTACGATCATCATAGAGGAACAATACGGTGGGTGTAACTGAGCAAAACATGATGCACCAGAGCAATAAGCATGTGCTGAAGTAATAAACATTATTGAAAGCCAACTAAACTGGGAACCTAAAACTAATAGGGTCACTCAGACAATGCGTTGTCGATCAACTAAATAGGAAAAACGAATCACAATGGGTAGGATGTGATTGATCCGCCATAACTTGTATACGTGATGCACCGACATCATTTGCTAAAGTATTGGCAGCCCCTGGCAAAGAGGCACAGCACCCATAAAAAAAAAAGTCTACGGCTCACGTTCCGTTTGGGAAAATTGAAGACTGACATGAAAGTTTCTACTTCAGAGAACACAAAGAAGGCCTCTTTTTGGTCTTGTTGTTCATCAATGGAAACATGTTGCATCCACAAAACAAAATAGTGGTATTTCCCAGTTCAATATGTGTGTTGCAGAAAAACTAAGTTATGCGAAACGGAGCAGCTCGGAAACTAATCCAAAGAAATTTGAGGAGGCCTACCTTGCACATGAGGCAGGAACAGTTTTCCGCTTTTGATTTGGGTGACCCATCACTAATGGGGCTAAATCTAAAAGCAGCATGGATGTGTCCAATTGCTAGGCATAGGCAGACACTTTGAACCTCCCACCATGCCATAACTACAGTAAAATAACAATAGAATTAGAAAACAAAAAATATGATATTCAATTAGCAAGAAATCATACCCACTGTCTACATGAAACATGAAAGGACTGAAATATATCTAATTTGCATGGTGAGGTCATGAAATGAACTCAATATGGGGATGCAGATTACTAAGAAATACAAAGGGAGGTAGGTAAAAATTCTTTTCCATTATTATGAATATGATACTCCCTCTTTTTTTTTTGTTGTCGTTCAGACAACGTTTTGTAGTTCATTTCTAGTTCAATCATGCTGTCTGAAACGTCAACAAATTTAGGATGGAGGGAGTAGTTAGATTTTAATGCCTAAGCAACAATTGACGTCAAGTTGCACCAAAAAGAACCTCAAGACAACTATCCTTTAATTTACCATGTAGAAACGCAAACCAATATGTGAATAGGTTAACTTAATAATCCGAATCCCTAATACGTACTCATAAATTAAACAGATTAGCTAGAAGCATGGATAAATCTTCACCTTCTCCACTACATAAACCTAACAAAACAAACGCTGGCCATCTAACAAAATGACGAAAGGAATCTTTATCCTCTGTAGTACGGAGGCCTAATGTAATCAAGGCTGGTCATTCAACACATTCATGTAAGAAAATATACCAATATATACCATAAATTGGATCACGGCAAGGTGCATGAGCAGGGGACGTGGGTACGCTACTGCTGCAGTTGTGTAGAGGCGCCGGAATCTCTCCACCACCTGCAGGAGCAGCGGAGCGTTGGTAGCCTGCGCGCCGAGGAGGGGAGGGGGAAGGGGGACGCAACTCCGACGCAAGGAGGCTTGGCGGCGGCCGGAGTACAGGTGGAGGGGATGCGGCTCGCACGTGAGGAGGCTTGGCGGCGGCCGGAGCAGAGGCTGAAGCGGCGGGGGAGGGTGAGGATGGAGTCCATGGGGGAACAGTCTCGGAGAAGGAAAGGGATCGAAAGGTTTGCTGATATTTTTTCTTTTTCCCCTGCCAAGCAAGATGCAGACAGGCATTGGATGGGCATCGAATGGCTGGTAGCATCCACGGTTCTGTAGTTTCTACAGGAGCGGGGGGCAGGTGTCGAGCCATAGGAAAACGAAAGTACATCTCCAAGAATATAGGTCTAGGTAGATGCGTTTGCGTGAAGTCCAGCATTTTGTCATCTGAAGCGGGCCACGACATCCCGTCGGCCGTCATCCCTCCTCAGCATCGTCCAAGCCACATGGGCTCCTTGTGCCTGGGCCAAACATTGTCTTGGGCTTCTGGCTCCTTGGATACATGGGCTCCTTGTGCCTGGGCCAAACATTGTCTTGGGCTTCTGGCTCCTTGGATTAGAACTTCTAGCCGACGACTCCTAATACCAAGTCCTTGTGAGCCCGATTGCCAAACTAAACCAAATAGGCCTGGCCCGGTTACCATCTTCATGCGCTGTCGATAGTGCATCGCCAACTTTCCTTATTTTACTATCATTTCTGGTTCCCGGTAAATGTCAACGACGGACATGACAGGGTTTACGTGGCTAACGCCAGGGCGCCGAGCGGCTGACCGGCGTTATGGTGCAGGTGGTGGTTACAACAACTCTTAGGATCATTTGGATTTCGGCCATTTTCATTTGGTGCGTTTGGATTTGGATGTCGCGATGTCGAATCGTTGATACTGACTTGATTGACACAACAAGTAGTACGTCTCTTCGGAGCCTAGTTAGATTGAAGTCGTGAATCACGTCGGCTAGATTATTATATGGTTCCGTGAAATGGTAAA